>JASFAX010004241.1:0-40001 GCA_030737875.1 Allium sativum
ATCCAAATGGAAACGAATTTTGGTGAAATCAAAAATATTTAAATCTGTTTCAGAATATCTTTCTAATGAATCCGAAAAATTGAAATTTCACTTTAAAATTTGTAAGTTATGTCAAAATTAAAATTTACAAAAGTCGCTATGAAATGAATATATATTATATATAAAGGTCAGAATTGCCACTTTTTACATACTAAGGAATTTGAACTCGAAACCATTTCCATTGAGTTCAGAATGACGTTTCTGCATTGAAAAACAGTAAACACTTATATATTTTGAGTTTCATAAATTATTGTTTTCAAATTGTATTTTTAATATTAAATATATTCGCCCTGAAAATAGCCATTTTTCAAAAAGGCTCAGAATTGAACGAAACGAATTTTGTTGTGATCGTATCGGCATAAGAAAGCCAAAAATAATTTTTCTGGATTTTTCTGACTTCGTATGTGGCCCCGGCATAATTATATTTACGTTCGAATTTAAAATAAAAGATTTATTTGAAAATAAAAGTAAACCATACTGTAACTTCAGAATTGGACCTTGGCGATAGCGCCATCGCGTTCAGAAGACATCAAAACATTATGTTCGACAGTCGTTGAGCGCGAATCGGAGATCGTATGTGAAAACTGTATTTTCTAGAATTAATTAATTAAATAAATAAAATAATCATTAGAAAAACCTAGTATTATAGTATAAATACGCACGTATACAGACCGTATCCTTCTTCTTTCTCCTCCGTTGTCTTGAGCCGCCGTAACCCATAAGTGATCAAAATTTCAAACTCAATTTTCTCCTTCATCTCTCAACGGTTTTCATCGTACCATATACCGTTTCGAAGCTCTCTCCGAGCTCTACGTTCTCCGACAAATCCCAGCCTTCCTCGTGACCCGTGCCGCCCGCCCCGAGCCCGAGAAACCGCCGCCGTCGCACGCACGTGGGCCCCGCCTGGCACCACCGAACGCCACCATCTTCCCGGCGTGAAAAGACCTCTCCAAGCCGGTCAACGTCCAACAAACGGTTCGTGAAATCATCGCCTATAACTCCAGAAATCCGGATTTGAAATTCTGAACGAAATCTGGAAATTCAATGGTAATTTCTATCTCAGATTTTGTAACGCTTTTAAGCGTGCCTGGGTCAGTTGTTAAAAGTCAGATCTATTAAAAACATTGATAACTTATTCGTTTGAACACCGATTCTGAAAATTTCAGATCCGACATGACCGTGAGGACGAGTAGTATTTGCTGAGACCGATTGGGGCCTTCTGAAAATTAATTTGGATTTATTATATTTATTATCCAAGCAAGGTGAGAATCCTTTATTTAAAAATTTTACATTAAAATAAACTATTCAGTATATGATGCGATTATAATATGATTCTGATCTGTTGTTGGTTATGATTTGGTGATGCCTTGTTAATGATTGAATGGCTAATATTAGATCCCTTGATTTCATGTTCATAGGTAAATAGAATTGACTTTGTTAATGAACAAAATTTGTTCAATATTTAAATGGGAATATTTCACCGTATGTTGAATGGAAATTTTTTGTTAATATTATATAGAAAATTTCACCATATGATAATTTAACATTTTCGTCTATATTAAAATATAGAAAATGCATTGTATGATTCATTACCATTTATTTCTAATGTTAATGGAATGGAAAATAAAAGAGAAAAACTCACTATATGGTTCATTAACATTTATTGTATGTAAATGTAACATTATTTTAAATGTTAATAAAAAGAATATTTCTATCGTAGGAAGAGTACATTATTTTTAATGTTAAAAATAAGTAATTTACAATGCATGGGAAATCGACATTAGTTATAATGGTAATTTAAAGAGGATTAACTGTAGGAAAGAGATTACATTTTATTTATGCATTATATTATAAGAATAACACCATTGTATGATATTAACATTTTAATGTTAATGTTAAAAAGAAAATAACACTGTATGTAGTTAACATTATTTTTAATGTTAATATAAGAGAAAATTTCATCGTATGTCAAGTTAACATTTAATTTTAATGTTAACACATAAGAAAATTATACATAGTATGTTGATGGACATTATTTTTGTTCATTATAAAAAAGGAATTTTACACTGTATGTTGATGAACAATTTTTGTTCAATATTAAAATAAGAAATTATTCACTGAATGTTGACGAACAATTTTTGAAAATGCTCATCGTAGGAAAATGACATTTATGTTAATGTTAAAAATTAGACAACTGTCACCATGTGAAATTAGCATTTTTGGTCAAATATTAAGATAGAAAATGGATAGATTTTGTTCAATATTAAAATAGAAATGTCATCGTATGTTAAATGGACATTTATTTTCATTTAATGTTAAACAAGACATTATTCACCGTATGATAATTTAGCATCTTTGTTAATGCTATATAGTAAATTTTCACCGTATGATTGAATTGTCAATTTTTGTCAATGTTTAAAACAGAAAATCACTCACCATATGTTCATTGACAAATTTTTGTCAATATTAGAATAGAGTTATTCATTGTATGTTCATTGGCATTTTTGTCACTGTTTAAAATAGAAAATTACTCACTGTATGTTAATTGACAATTTTTGTCAATATTAAAATAGCAATTGCCATCGTATGTTAATTGACAAATTTTTGTATATTAATATAGAAATTATTCATCGCATGTGAAACTAGCATTTTTATTAATGTTAATAAAAGAAAATGTCACCGCATGTTAAATTAGCTTTTTTTTTTATTAATGTTAATAAAAGAAAATGGTCACCGTATGAAAATGACATTTGTGTCAAATGTTAATATAAGAAAATATAAAAATGCATGGTATGAAAAATAGCATTTTTGCAATGTTAATAAATATAAAAATGCATTCTGTGTAAAATAGAATTTTTGATATGTTAAAATTAGATGAATGGATTGAATGAAAAATAACATTTTTGTCATGTTATGATATAAGAATGCATTGTATGAAAAATAGCATTTTTGATATGTTATAAACATAGAAAATACATTGCAAGAAAAATAACATTTTTGTTTAAATGTTAAAATAGAAATTTTCATCATATGAAATTATTCACCGTATGATTCATTAACATTATTTTTAATGTTATGTATTAAGAAAATGAACCGTATGAGATTAACATTCGTTTTGTTAATATTAGAATTATAGAAAATTTTCACCGTGTGTTGAACTGACATTTTTGTCAATGTTAGAATGGGAAGTTTTCATCGCATGTAAGATTAACATTTATTTTTAATGTTAACAAATATGAAATGTAGGCATGTAAGATTAACATTTATTTTTAATGTTAATAAATATGAAATATAACGCATATAAATTAACATTTATTGTTAATGTTAATAAAAAGGAAAATGTATTGTAGGTTAGATTAACATTTATTTTTAATGTTAATTAAAAGGAAATGAATGCATATTAAATTAACATTCATTTTGATTGTTATATAAAAAGAAAGGATGATTTAGCATTATTTTTAATGTTAAGATAAAAGTATTTTCATTTTATGTAAATTTAACATTACTTTCAATGTTAAAACAGAAAACGCATTGTATGTAAATGTAACTTTATTCTTAATGTTAATTAAGAAGGAATTTGCATTGTAAGATAAATGTACATTATTTTATTATGTATATGAAAAGAAAACTCACCTCGTAGGAAAAATACACATTATCCATAATGTGTATAAAAAAGAGAATTCACCTCGTAGGGAAAATGTACATTTCTTTTAATGTATATAAAAAGGATAATTTATGCCACAAAAAAAAATGTACATTATTTATAATGCATATAAAAGAGAATTTACCTCGTAGGAAAAAATGTACATTATTTGTAATGTAAACAGAAAAGAGAATTTACATTGTAAGATAATAAACATTATTTATAATGTAGATAAAAAGAGAATTTACCTCGAAGGAAACATATACATTATTTTAATGTTGAAAAAAGAAATGAAACTGTATGTAAGAATTAACATTATTTTTAATGTTAAATAAAAAGAAATGAACTGGAGGAAAAGATTTACATTATTTATAATGTATAAAGAGAGTTTACACCATGGAAAAATGTTCATTGTTCATAATGGAATGGGAAAAGAAATATATAAAGAAATTAATGGAATGGTATGTTATAATTTTCATTTTCGAATGTAAATTATAAAGTATAAGATAAATAATAATGAATTAAAAAGGGAAGAATTATCGTCTAATCCTAAACTACATTGTCATGTAAGTAGAAAGGTGAAAGTTAAGAGAAATGTAAGCTGCACGTAGGGACGATAAACTAAACGAATTATTTATATATATTTATATATATATATAATTATAATATAACGAATCGAGCGCAGTAGTTCGTGTTTTGAAATCGAACTTTTAAACGAATATACCGGAAGATCCGACCGTCGGATTTTCCCAAAACCGAAACCGTTAGGACCGTCTTGGAAAAATCTTTCCAACGATATAAGCTACGCTAAAATCCAACGGTTAGATTTTGAGGAAAGTGAAAAAAAAAATTGATTGAAAACAGCGCCAAGGTCGCCCTTGACCTGAAGCGTCGTTAAATAAGGAAATTAATTATATTAAAATAATTAAGGCAAGAATTAATCGTTATTAAATAAAATAACGATATGAAATATGTTTTTCTCAAAATATATGAATGCGAGATTATTTGGAAAGACCGGGTTAATCCCATTCCAAATGATCGTACGATTTCAAGAATTCAAGTATGAAGACGGCGCATGAAGACCGTAAATCTCCCCTCGAATGGACAACGATCAAGACTCTGAATTGGTTTGATCCCAATTCAAGGGTCGGGATAATTGCCCAAACGTACGTGTTGATTTCACGGGTTTGACCCTAGTTCAGACCTAGAGCATGGGTATAAATGGATAGTGTGTCCGACATCGTACCCCACAAAATATTATGTTGTTGATATTCAGTTAATATATAATCGATTGGTGGCAGAGAATTTATTCTCTACTTAACACCCGTTTATATAGTGACGGAAGATCAATAGTACGGTATGGAGTGACGGTGTGGCATACTAAGATGCAATGATCAGGGTTTCTTGTTGAAAAGCAGAACCTTGTGGTATGAAGAACATGACTTCACGAGCCTCACAAACCGGTAGAGTCTAAAAAGGGGGAAGGGAACGCAGGGAAAGTAGCACGTTTCTTTCTAGTTAGTAGTCATTTTACTTTTGGAGGATGATGAAATGAGGCGCCTCGGATAGGTCCTATAGGACCGGGGAACGTGTGCTTAGGAATAACTAATCCTCTAAGCTGTATGTGAGGACCGGCCCTGCCATTTCCAAGGGTTAACTGCGGGTAATCCTGAGGCATTAACTAGAGTGTCTCGAATCGGTAAGGAGTCCTCCCTAGCCTGGACTCATGATGGAAACCCAAATTTCCAATACGACCCCGACGGATTTGATTGTATTACTAGTACGGAGGCATAATATAATGGTACCTATGCTTCCTAGGATTGATACTTATAATTTGAATTGTTTTGAAACCATATACACTAATAATAGTATTAGTTACGTATTTGGCGTATTTAGCATGTTTAACCACCATAAGGTAAAACTCTATCCTCTTGGTGTGCGTTGCATTGTGTGATGGGACCTGAGTCTTATGGTGGTTCCATTTTTCAAAAGACATTGCGTTGTTGACGACTTATTTAATCATTTATTATGACACTTTAAATTATGCACGGCAGTCCCTTAGAGCAAACCCGTTCCGCGTTAGCGGCGTGGTCTTTTGGATTTGCCTTATTTTTATTAGTATAAGTTATTTAAGAATTCTCACACCAGTCCCACGACTGACCCATAGTTTGTTTCACCTTTTTGCAAACTTGGGTGCCCTCTCATCTACACGGGCAGCCAAGTAGACAGGTTCCCTTTCTGCTTGGAGTTTCTTTGGAGCAGCTTATCTTCTCTCTCTTGGAATTTGCTTTGGTGAAGAGGTGATGACTTGGAGCTTCGAAGACCCTTTATCTTTTGTTTCTATTGGCATCTTTTCTTTTCTTTTTAGACATCAAACTTATTTCTTTTCTGCAAACTTGTTGTAATAATCTTAGTTTTCTGTGACTGTGGATTTTCTGTGATTGATGACATTATATTTTTTCCGCTGCTATAATGTTATTACTCTATGAATCTCCTTTGCTATATTGTATCTGTGTTCTGTTTTATTGTATTTATGTTGTATTCCAAAAATGATTTCTCCTGCTTTCACTTGTGGAAGTTTGGGGTTATCACACATGAGCACTTGGTTGCAAAATTAGGTGGACACTAATTGGTTGTTTAGTTTAGGAAAATTAAGCGGCAACACCATGACTTAGTCATTGGTAAAATTTTGGGACTAAATTTCTTTTAAGAGAGAAAGAATGTAACAACCCGAAATTTTACTAATAGTTAACTTAGTTGTTTAATTAGATTCTGAAAAATGAATTTTTGCAAATGATGGAATTTGACCATGAAACCAACACTTTGCATTCGTGATGGAATTCTGGTCAACTTTCGTGTTTGGAACTTCACGAATGGAGTTCGTATGAACAAGTTACAAACGAAATACGAAAACGAATGGAAAATAAATCAAACCAAATCTCTTATTCCAATTCTCTTCTAAATCAAACCAAAATATATATAATCAAAACAAACATAGATTGAAGAAGATTAGAATCAGATTTATATTCAAAGGAGATGGTGCTGCGATTAGGCTTTCTTCCACTCAGATTTCTTCCCTCTTTCCTATTTTCTTACAGATCTACAAATCGGAATGAACCCCCTTTTTACAATAATTGTAGATCTGTAAGAATTTAGGAAGTGTAGGCATGAAGGTTTATTCAGGTTCAGATTTGGATACCTTTCAGATGAGTGGGAAAATTATATACATCATTTATAACTTATTTAGTTTGTTTGTAATAGATGTGAGATGTATGCCTAAAAGTTTATCAGATTTATTTACTGTTTTGTCAAATTTGAAGTAATAAGTTGTGATTTGAATATTGAGTTCGTAGGGTTTTTGATTAATTGAATTATATTGCCTACAATATTGTTCATAGGATTGTTGTGGTTATTGTGTACACCTTGGATCTGGAAATCAGTCCCAAAACCATTGTCAAATTTGTAGTTATATTCCAGATTCTTAGATTTGGTGTTAATTTGTGGTTTATGTAAATTTAGACTAAAGATTAAGCCTATTTATGTTTGATGTTGTTAGGGTTTTACTTGGTTATTGTGGAAATGCCTATTTTGTTCCTTTTAATAGAAAGAACATTGTTTTAAATCAGCAAGGAATAATATGTACGAAACAATTAGGAAGGGATGTGTAAATTTACATATATTTGTACGTAGTTTACAACAAGCGTTCCAAAAACATATATTTCTTATGATTTGAAACATATTCATATCCACTTTTTAATTAATTTGAGCAATTTTACGATAACTATGGTTATTAACCTTTTTATAAGATTTTGAATCTTATACAATAGTAAAACTAAAAGGTTTGTTTTAGTTGTTATTTTAGGCCAAAACATAAATGGTTAATGATAATGAAGTAAAATAAAGTAATACGTTAAATACGCTTATATATATATTCATATTCCTTCGAATCTACGTAAATAACGCAAGTATATTATTGTAATAAATGTTTGTTATTGTTGTATGTTTGAATAGTTTCTATTTTTATGAAAATATATATGGAAATATAATCCATAATAAATGGAAATATGTATTATGACCACTGTTACTACCAAAATTAACCCTAAAATAGGGTGATAGTGAAGGGGCATCGGAGGGATATAAGCACGGAAGAATCCTCCGAAAACAAAAAACCGTATAATAGAAAGAACCGAAAGCAGGAAGGAATGATCTAAGAGCGCCGTGAACCAGCACCAACCTTGAAGAAAGGAACTCAAAAGCCACAAAATGCCAACTGGGTACATCGGACAGGGTCAACCCAGCAGGAGGATACCATAGCGAAAGGTCACCAAAGTCAGAAGCTAAGAAGAGAAAAGGAGACTAAGGCATCAGAAGTATCAAGCCATAAGTACATAGAGATTATCCGGAACCAGCTTCCGAAACAATTTTTGCATAAATACTGAAAGGATACATTGAGACAATAGACACATCACCGGGAGCTACCTTCCGGAAGACCAGACTATCTCAACAGCACCACCAGAAGGCCAACCGGAACCCTAAAAGGGATATAGACTATCCATACTAGTATACTTATTACAGAAACCGAAAGTGGTTTTACACCGGTAGCTATTTATATACATCATGAGGGCAAGCTTCACTGAGTGTTCATGATAAAGTCGGAAGCCTACATCCGGAAGTTTACAACTGAAAGCTTACACCCGGGGGCCACAATCGAGAGTTCAAATGCCTTTCGAAAGTCATTGCATCGACAAGCTCATCTCAATCTCCAAAAAGCCCCACTTGACCGGGACCCTCAGTTTGGAGGCTATAATTAGCACCACAAAAGCGGCCGAAAGTCAAACATCCAAGACCAAAGAGAAAAGCGGTTGATAGAGGCTTGTGCAGGCCCAATAGCCCAACAGCAGAAGGGACCCTAAATTCTCTATAAATAAGACCCTAGGGGTCACATTTAGAGGACGATTTTTCACTTTCTCAATCTTATTCTTTCTTCTTCAAGGGACAAACCCTAATTTCCAAATCGGATTGGGGATTTCTTCAACTCTTGTAATATATCTACAATTTATGAATGAAGAAGCCCGAGGCTTAAACATTTCGTGATTTGATAATCATATTGTGCCATTTATAGTGAAACAGGGAGTTAACACTAAACTTTCATATGAAAGAGTTGTTCATGATACCCTCGTAGAGAGGAAAGGTTTCGTGGAAACCCGAAGCCTTACCCTTCTTTACCTCGAGGGTTGGCAATGTGAATCGACCCTCTCATAATGAGCCTAATGTTACTCAACTCCGGAAAAGAGGTTGATTATAGGCTTATGGCTTGATCACTGACACAACCAAGGCCCTTCGGGCTGGCTCGATGTGGAAGGATCGTTTAAGTTAATAAGCGTTGCAAGTACCCTTACCTTCCGAGTGTTGGGAAGAATTCGCCTATTTTCCTATCATCACAATGTGTATCATTTTACCCATGTTTAAGGGGTAACTGATTACACAAGGCTTTAGTGGTACTAAGTAAATCCTTCTTCAAGGTGCTTTGGAACTCCATAATCCTGTAAGTGTGATATTCACCCATTGAGGGAAGAATAACTAATCTTTGGAATGGAGATTCTGGCACTTAAGAAACGGTTGATTTAGCTAAGGAACACTGACCCCAGATTGCCCTTCAGTAATCTTAGAACATGGTTGCACAAATTTTCCTCAGTATATGTTCCATATAACTCATTCCAGGTGTTGATGGAAAATATCGTTTACATTTTGGCGCTAGTAAAAGAGCCTGAACCTCCGACCTTGTGGTTAACAGCCACAAAAATTAATTTGGTAAACTTATTGCTCCATGGCAGGAAAGATGAAATCAAAGAGATTGGAAGAGAGAAATAAGGAACCGGCTCCTAATGCAACCCTTGAAGGAAACATGGACTTCACATTTAATCTGAATAATAATGAAAGTGGAGCCACATGCAGTCCAACATAACCACCAAATCCAAATGCCATGGAAGACAATGTCGCAAGAATTACGGCCTTGGAGAAGCAACTCCAAGAAATGCAAGCTCAAATGAATGCTGCTCAAACACAGAAGTCTTCAAGACTCACCAAATCTAGTCAAAGAGACACGAATGAATCTCTGAGAAGAAAGGCTCCCATTCAGCACTTCGAAGCAAAAGAGAAGCTCAATGCGACTTCCTCTAAGAAGAAGAAGTCCCATTTGATAGGAATAGACCATCAAGGAAATTCGTGCGAACAAGAACAATCTGGGAGTTCCACTTTCAAAGGTTGTGATCCCAAGAGAATAAACTATGACAACATGGAAGCTTATCTTAAAGGCATTGCTCAGAAGACCGTCAAAGACTTGTTGGGAAGCAAGGGTAAGAGAACCCAAGATGATAGGGTTAATGACAACGAAAGAGTAGCTCCTTTTGTCGATGAAATTATGAACACCATAATACCATCTAGGGTGAAGGTTCCCACCATCAAATATCTTAGGACAACTGATCCTGATGATCATCTAATGGCCTTCGAGATCCATCTCTACAATGCTTCAGGAGCCGTCAGATGTTGTCTCTTCCTAGTGACCCTTCAAGGAGCAGCCGCAAAGCGGTATCATCAGTACAGAGAAAATACCATTTTTCATGGAAATAGTTCTCCTATGAATTTTCAGCGTAGTTCTGCATCTGCAAAGATCCGACGGTTGATTATACGGTCATTGCTAACATCAAACAGCAATAAGGGGAGTCTCTAGGAGATTACTTGAAAAGGTTCAACATCGAGGCATTAAAGGCCAAAGATATGAACAACTGTGACAAATTGATAGCTGTGCATTCATGGTTAATCGAGAACACCTCATTCGGGAAAGAATTATACATCCACGGCTGTAAAGACTTACAAGACTTTCACTTCCAAGCTGACAAGTTTATTCGCATGGACGAATTATACTTCACAAAGAGAAAGTTCGGGTCTCGAGGGAAGGAGGAAGGTCGAACTTTGGACCAAAGCCTCCAGAGGGAAATCAAAAGAAATCAAGATGGGAAGATTACCAACTCGGTTGCTCTAAACAAGCCCATCTCGTTTGTGTATGTTGTTGCGAAAGAAAGGGTTAATTACTTCCCCATCTCGTTCAAGGCCAAGAATTGCCCAGAACCTTAATCCGGCGGTAAGTATTGCGAATTTCACAAGACCAACGGGCATAAAACTGATGAATGCAAGGTATTGGACGGGTTTATTCAGAAACTAATCCATGAGGGACACCTGAAGGAATTTGTTTTAAACAAGACAACATCTGCTCAGCATACAAATGGACAACAAAAGGTTTTAGTAAATGCAATAGAAGCTACTATGGATGAAGGCAACCTCAACTTGGATCCGCCCATAAATCGAATCAATACGATCTATGGAGGGCTACACCCTGCCAGAAACTATCCGAGAGACAAAAATCAATACATGAAGGAAGCCATGAAAGGAATATTCTCCATTCGGGAAGAACCATCGTTGAAGAATGCACATTATGATCTCAAGATGCACAACCTAGTAATTTCTCCAGAAGAGATGAAGAAAGGGACCCGTTATCCGCATAATGATCCCCTTATGATAATAGCGCAAATCGGACTCTCTGTCGTCTCCAAGATCCTTGTGAACACTGGGAGTGCCGTCAATGTCATCTTCAAGCATGCTTTCGATCAAATGGCAATTTCTCAGAAGAAGCTGGATCCAAGAAACGAACCGATTTTCTGCTTCAATAACAAGGGATCAACTTCGGCAGGGCAAATCAACCTTCTTGTTCAAGTAGGGCTGTCTCCGCTCCATAGAACCTTCGAAACTTTCTTTGTAGTGATTGATCAACCATCCTATTACAATGAATTCTTTGGATGACCAACTCTGGAGTAGATGAACTCTTTTGTCTCTTTCAAGTGCCTAGGTTAAAATTCTTAACTAAGCAGGGATGGGGTACCATCAGGGGAGAACAGTTTAGCTCTCGCGAATTATAACTCGCAACAATTGACAAATACAAAAGGGATTGTTCTTCGTACTTTGATTCTTCTACTGTTTTTATACCTTCGGATAAGGGATTCTTACATCTCACATTCGAAGCCAAGATAAAAATTAATAAAGATAACGAGCGTGCAAATGGTATGTACACTTCTTTGAAAAGAAAGAGGAAGAGAGCCAATGATGTAAACTTGACTGAAAAAGGAGAAATTGTTTCGGATTTAGATTTTAGGGGGATATTTAAAGAATGAAACAAATAGAAGATGTGGAAGAGGTAAATGTCGATTCAAAGGATAAGGCAAAAGTTGTCAGCATAGGGAAAAGGCCGGCAGATCCCTTAAAAGCAACCTAATTCGGTTCCTGCAAGTCAAAAAAGATGTCTTTGCCTGGACCCATTCAGACATGGCCGGGTTCAACCCCTCTATTATGAGTCATGCCTTAAATATTGATCCTTTAGTAATCCTGGTTCGGCAAAATGAGAGACAATATAATAGAGACCGGTCTGAGGCCCTAAAGGAGGAAGTCAAAAGGTTGGAGACAAATGGGTTTATCCGAGAAATTCTTTACCCAAAGTGGTTAGCCAATCCTGTGCTAGTAAAGAAGTCCAATTGGAAGTGGAAGACATGTGTTGACTGTACAGATTTAAACAAGGCTTTCCCAAAGGATTGCTATCCCCTTCCACGGATAAACTAGTTGGTCGATGCAACAAGTGGTCATAAGATATTGTCCCTTATAGATGCTTACTCGTGGTATAACCAAATTCCAATGCATAAACCCGACGAAGAGCATACACGCTTTATCACTGATTGGGGAACATTTTGCTATAAAGTAATGCCCTTCGGGTTGAAAAATGCGGGAGCAACATACCAAAGGCTAGTAAATAGAATGTTTCAAGAACAAATAGGGTGCAACATGGAAGTGTATGTGCATGATATGCTAGTAAAATTCATCAAAGCAGAAAACCATTTGAAAGACTAGGAAGAAATGTTCAATGCCCTAAGAAGTTATCAAATGAAGTTAAACCTACAGAAATGTTGTTTTGGAGTTCAATCTGGAAAGTTCCTTGGGTATGTAGTAAGTAAGTAAGGGACTGAAGCTAGCCCTGACCAAATCCAAGCCATAAGAGACATGGAAGAACCTAGGACAAGCAAAGAAGTCATGAGCTTAAATAGGAAGGTAGCAGCACTCAGTAGGTTCGTTTCCAAAGCCACTGACAAATGTGTTCATTTCTTTGATGTTATAAAGAAAAAGAAGAATTTCGAATGGAACGAAGAATGTAAGAAGGCTTTTCAAGAATTGAAATTTTATATGGAAACTCCTCTGATTTTATCCAGTACCGAAAAAGGAGAAGATCTATACCTATATATGATTGTCTCAGAATATGCGGTAAGCTCAATCCTTATAAGAGAAAGTACTGGGACTCAGCACCTAATTTATTACCTTAGCAGAAGGCTAAAGGACGCGGAACCCCAAACCCAGTAATGGAAAAACTAGCATATTGCCTAGTACTCACCGTGTGAAAGCTAAGAGGGTACTTCCAAGCTCATCCTGTTAAGGTTTTAACTAGCTTTCCGCTTAAACAAGTGTTCAATAAGCCAATGACTTCTGGGAGGTTGGTCAAATAGGGAGTTAAACTTAGCCAATACAAGATTGAGTTTCACCCTCGAGCGGCAATTAAAGGACAAGCTCTTGCAGACTTCGTAAACGAATGCACAAGTTTCGTTATAGAGCAATCAGTTAAAGAGAATGACTTAAAGGCCAAGTGACAACTTTTTGTAGATGGAGCTTCAAACGAACAGGGAGCAGGGGCATGTTATATCATAATTACCCCTGACGGACACTGCTTGCACTACGCCATGAAGTTAGGATTCCCGGCAACTAACAATGTAGCCGAATATGAGTGAATGATGATTGGTTTGAATTTGGCACTACAGTTGAAGATACTTCAAATAGAAATCTTTAGTGATTCGCAACTAATGGTGAACCAAATAAAGCAAACCTATCAAACGAAGGATGCACGGCTAACCCTATATGTGAAAAGGATATTAAAGAAGCTTTCCCGGTTTGGGGATTTTTCAATTCATCAAATACCCCGTGGGGAGACTACTCAAGCAGGTTCACTGGCCAAATTAGCCATCTCCTGGGGGGGCCCTGAAACTCGAGTAATTCCTGTGGGTTATCAAGAAAGACCTAGTATCGAGCATGAAGAATCAAAAACGAGGAAAAAAATTATTAGTCCTAACTAGATCCCAAGCCTTGAGAAAGGGGGACAAAGGGAACAAAGAGGGAAACTCCAATGTAGAACCTCCCTTAACGGAAACGAATTGCTATCATGAAAATACATGGATGACTCCCATGGTAGATTACGTCCTAAACAGAACGTTACCCCTCGATAAACATGTTGCAAGAAGGATAAAACGCCAAGCTCCTACATTTATGATTATGGATAATATACTCTATAAAAAAGGACATTCACTTCCTTACTTAAGATGTGTAAGCTCCAAAGATGAGTATAACCTATTAAGAGAGGCTTATGAAGGATTGTGTGGAGACCATTACAATGGAATTAAGCTGGCCAAAAGGGTCATGCGACGAGGCTATTACTTGCCACATATGGTTAATCAAGCAATTGAATATGTCAAAAAGTGTGAAAGGTGTCAAAGGTACTCTAAATAGCCCCGGCTTCCCCTAGCAAGCTAACCACTATCTCAATCCCCTGGACATTCGACGTGTGGGGAATAGATCTAATTGGGCCCTTACCAATCTCCAAAGGTGGAGCTAAGTATGCTGTAGTGGCCATCAACTACTTCACCAAGTGGGAGGAGGCAGAATCCCTTCCAACAATCACATCTAAAAAGGTGTTGAGATTCGTAATAAAGAATATTGTTACCCGCTTTGGAATCTCACACAAGATCATATCAGATAATGGAACACAATTCGAGAACGAAGAATTTATTCGGTTTTGTGAGAAGAATGGAATTATCAAAAGTTTTTCCATGGTATCCCATCCTAAAGCTAACGGAGCCGTCGAAGCCGCCAACAAAGCCATAAAGATAATCCTTAAAAAGCGCCTAAACCAAGCCAAAGGAAATTGGGCAGTAGAGTTACCCTTAGTGCTTTGGGTATATAGAACCTCTGCCAAAACAACAACGGGACACACCCCTTTTTCATTGACATATGGATGCAAAGCCATGCTTCGAATTGAGGTTGAAATCCCATCGCATAGAAGGATTGCATATGCGTTAAATCCTAATCAGGAGCTAAGAAAGGAATCCCTAGACCTAATACATGGATTAAGGGATAAGGCTGCAATCAGAACAGCTGAATATCAAAGGAGGATCACGAAATACTACAACACAAAGGTCAAGACCAGAACCTTCGCAAAAGGAGAATTAGTTTTACAGAGAGTGATGGCTAACACAAAGAACCCAGCAGATGGCCCTCTCGGTCCAAATTGGGAAGGACCCTTGATCGTCCATCAAGAAGATATACCCGGAACATATCGACTGTGCAGACCCAATGGTGATCTCGTTCCAAGAACTTGGAACTCGGAACATTTAAGACCATACTTCTCAATGATAAAGAAGTAATGGAAAAGGCTTTCCTCCAAAGAAGACCACGTAACCAACGGAACGGAAAACCCTTTCAAAACTTAAAGACACCCAAAAGGGGTCAAATCACGAATGGATCAAATCCTTTATCATCGCCAAATTGGTTAGGGAAAGGCACCCCTCGGAGGGGGGGGTGGTGATTTAGTCTTTTTCCATTCCCAAATCAGAGGGGGCTAGGTTAAAGCATCAAAAGCATAAGCCTCTGTTTCAAACAAGAAATGGTGATGGCGGTGCATCTAAAATTAGCACGCCCTACCTCTACTCGCAGAAGAGTAGCCCTGCCTTTGCTCGCAGAAGAGTATGCCCTGCCTCTGTTCGCAGAAGAGCACATCTTACCTCTGCTTATGTTTCACGTTACCCCGCAGAAGGGAATGCCAACCCCTATCGTCGCCTATGATGGTCAGGATAGGGCACCTCTCGGAAGGGGGTGGTGTGTAAGCCTCTATCAGTATCCACAATGGTCAGTATAGAGCATCAAAAGAGTAAACCTTAGTTCTGTGTTTACAATGGCCCCGTCTAAGTTTTTAAGACCTTATCATCACCTACAATGGTTAGGATAAGTTGCCTCCTGAAGGGAGGTCGGGTAAGTCCTTGGACCCTGCTTGTGGATAAGCTAGCCAAGCACACTGGACGCACATGCCCAGAGAGTGGCCAACAAAACACATACATCCTCTGCTTTGACATCAAAAGCCCAAAGAGTGGCTCAAGAAGCACGTACAACCTCTGTTTCACAAATCAAATCCAAAGGGGAGACCAAAACATTAGCATCAGAAGGGGGATTCTCGGTCTTCAATCTTTAATTACCTGAACAAGGGTGGTTCAGGTCTTCTACATTACTACCCGGATCTAGGTTGATTCGGCTTTCCACAAATACCGAAAGGGGATTCCCGGTCTTTAATCTTTAATTACCTAAACAAGGGTGGTTCAGGTCTTCTACATTACTACCCGAATCTGGGTTGATTCGACTTTTCACAAATACCAGAAGGGGATTCCCGGTCTTTAATCTTTAATTACCTGAACAAGGGTGGTTCAAGTCTTCTACATTAATACCCGAATCTGGGTTGATTCGACTTTTCACAAATACTGGAAGGGGATTTCCGGTCTTCAATCTTTAATTACCTGAACAAGGGTGGTTTAGGTCTTCTACATTAATACCCAAATCTGGTTGATTCAGCTTTTCACAAATGCCGAAGGTGATTTCCGGTCTTCAATCTTTAATTGCCTGAACAGGGGTTGGTTCAGGTCTTCTATATTAATACCTAAATATGGGTTAATTCGGCTCTCTACAAATATCAAAAGGGGATTTCTGGTCTTTAATCTTTAAGTTACCTAAGTAAGGGTTAGTTCGGGGCTACTATCAAAACAGGAAATTGATCATTGGCTTTTAATCCTTAACGGTCAAGAAAGAGCTAGCACAAAAACGATGCCTTGTAGATTTTATTATGAAATTCAGCGTTGAAAACAACTCACAAGTGAATAGAAAGGAGTCTAGAAAGAAAAAGGAGTCTAGATTGAAAAGTTTGACTTGGAAAGTCGAAAACACCCCTTCACTAGGGAAGGAAAATGTTACCACCAAAATTAACCCAAAAATAGGCTGACGGTGAAGGGGCATCGGAGGGGCATAAGCACAGAAGAATCCTCCGAAAGCAAAAGGCCGAATAATAGAAAGAACCGAAAGCAGGAAGGAATGATCTGAAAGCGGCATAAACCGGCACCATCCTAGGAGAAAGGAACTCAAAAGCCACAGAATGCCGATAGGATACATCTGGAAGGGTCCATCCGACATGGTCAACCCGACAGGAGGATCCCATAGTGAAGAGTCACCAAAGTCAAAAGCTAAAAAAGGATGAGGAGATGGAGGCATCAGAAGTATCAAGCCAGCAGTACATAGAGATTATCCGGAACCAGCTTCTGAAACATCTGCTGCATAAATACCTAAAGGTTACATTGTTAGACAACAGACACATCACCGGGAGCAACCTTCCGGAAGACCAGACTATCCCAACAGCTCCACCAGAAGGCCAAATGGAACCCTAAAAGGGATACAGGCTATCCATACTAGTATACTTAGTACAGACACCGACAGTGGTTTTACACCGGCGGCTATTTTTATACATCATGAAGGCAAGCTTCTCTTAGTGTTCATGATAAAGTTGGAAGCCTACATCTGGAAGCTTACGACCGAAAGCTTACACCCGGGGGCCACAATCGAGAGTTCAAATGCCATTCGAAAGACACTGCATCAACAAGCTCATCTCATTCTCAAAGATGCCCCAATCGACCAAGACCCTCACTTTGGAGGCTATAA
Source organism: Allium sativum (assembly GCA_030737875.1). Taxonomy (NCBI): domain Eukaryota; kingdom Viridiplantae; phylum Streptophyta; class Magnoliopsida; order Asparagales; family Amaryllidaceae; genus Allium; species Allium sativum. Next base: position 17,576 of record JASFAX010004241.1, read on the forward strand.
TCAGCACAACAAAAGCGGCCAGAAGCGAAACATCCGAGACCAAAGAGAAAAGCGGCCGGTAGAGGCTCTTACAGGCCCAATAGCCCAACAGCAGAAGGGGCCCCGGATTCTCTATATATAAGACCCTAGGGGTCACATTTAGAGGACTATTTTTCACTTTCTCAATCTTGTTCTTTCTACTTCAAGGGACAAACCCTAATTTCCAAATCGGTTTGGGAATTTCTTCAATTCTTGTAATATATCTACAATTTACGGAAGAAGAAGTCCAAGGCTTAAACATTTCATGATTTGATATTCATATTGTGCCATTTATGGTGAAATAGGGAGTTAACACTAACCTTTCATATGAAAGAGTTATTCACGATACCCTCGTAGAGAGGAAAGGTTTCATGGAAACCCGAAGCCTTTCCCCTCTTTACCTCGAGGGTTGGCAATGTGAATCAACCCTCTCATAATGAGCCTAATGTTACTCAACTCCGGAAAAGAGGTTGATTGTAGGCTTATGGCTTGATCATTGACACAACAAAGGCCCTTCGGGCTGCCTCGATGTGGAAGGATCGTTTAAGTTAATAAGCGCTGCAAGTACCCTTACCTTTCGAGTATCGGGAAGCATTAGCCTATTTTCCTCTCATCATAATGTATATCATTTTACCCATGGTTTAAGGGGTAACTGATTACGCAAGGCTTCAGCGGTACTAAGTTAAGTTAATCCTTCTTCAAGGTGCTTTGGAACTCTATAATCCTGTAAGTGTGATATTCACCCCTTGAGGGAAGAATAACTAATCTTTGGAATGGAGACTCTGGCACTTAAGAAATGATTGATTTAGCGAAGGAACACTACCCAGATTGCCCTTCAGTAATCTTAGATCATGATTGCACAAATTTGCCTAAGTATATGTTCCATATAACTCATTCCGAGTGCTGACGGAAAATATCATTAACAACTGTTATAGTAATAAATGAATTTGATTTTCTATAAATAAGGTCATAAATAAAATTAGGAATGTTGTAACCATCTTTGAGTGGGGAAATGAATTAAATAGGATAAACATGCTAAATGGTTACAATTTGAATTGTGTTTGAAATTATAACTCCAATTAGGGAATCTATTAAATAATTAATATATATGTATGAATACATAAATCGTAAATAAGGGAATTGAGAATGTGGTAATAAATGGAATTACAATATATAGTAGAGAACTAAATGGGACTGATATATACAGGAAAATAAATGCCTTAGAAAAATATGACCATCAGTATCATAAAGAGAATTTAATGGGTTAATTAGTGTCTTAGAAAAATATGACCGTTATAGTCATAAATGATAGGATCCTTAATTAATAATAGTAAAGGGAAATTAAACGGGGATTAATGGGTAGTGATTGTCTTAGTAAATACTAAGTCCAATAAAGAAATTGATAAATAAACATCCTAGGATAGGAAGTTATAAGTTTTCATTATCCAATTCTAGTTAACATAAAATTAATATAATTAAGAATTAAGATTGGACTTAGTAGGTTAATAATGTGAGGTCAGTTTCCTTATTCAACAGAAGTCTGCACTTTCCAGCAGTCGGATATATGTTCAACTGATGTGAGATATCATTAACCATAGGAACTCGCGACGATAGTTAATTACAAAACGATAGTTAATTTCGTAGCAAGGATTATTTTCAAAAATAAGGTTATCTCAAGAGTGGGGTTCCCGCCTCCCATCTCAAAAGGGGAAACCATGGAAAGGAAACAATTCACAACGTAGCCTGTTTTAGGTTAAAGGTCTTAAGTAGTTAGATCTACCTTTTAAAGGATATTAAGTGATTGCATAGCTCGCATCCCCATTTAATGGCTATTGGGTATGAACTTGGTAATTCCCACATTAGTCCGCTTCCTCTAGATAATAAGTGATTACGTTACGGGTCTGCCTTTAGAATAAGTATTAAATGACCGCTCCGGAGGTAGTAAAGGTCTGCCCATCCTACGGGAAGTATTAAGTGATTAAGGGAATTATCCAATAATGTCGGCTAGATAGTAACGAAGGGGTACGCCCGGGAAAGGTCATAAATGGCGAGATGTCGCCTACCTATCCTGTAGGTAATAAGTGATTGCTTACCATCTCTCGTCTTATGTGGGACATGATTATATGCATGAATGACAGAAACCTTGGATTTGTTAGACTTAGTAGCTAGTGTCATATAATTCATATTATGGTAGAATAAACCACCGTATAAGGTATTAAGTGACCAAAATAAGGTCCACCTTGGGTATTAAGTGATTGTAATTATCCGGCCTTACCTTTCATAGGTAGCAAGGTCTTAAGTGACTATATATAAAATAAGTACCCTCTTTGTGTGATAGTTAGAAGTTAGTTTCCTGCGTCTTAATTAGTTAATGGTGGTTATGAGGCTTCATACTCATGCGTAAACAATCTATCTCAGTATTAACAGACCGCTAGGTGCCAAATATTACCTTGGGTTATTGGTTAGTCGTCGTGTGTAAATTCTAAATGGGTTAGGCTAGAATTATTGGCCCATTTAGACATATGTTTGGTATTGACTAAACAGAGTACATTTGTGTATAGTAGACAGTGTTATGCATTTTTCTACTCACCATGGCTTGTTTTTCTGACCCCTTTCTCATAACAACTCTCAGATTTATCTCGGGGAAGACAGGTCTTAGCAAGTGTTCAAGTCTGGTTTCGGTTCTCGTTCTCTCATGCTCGATATTGGTGTGGTGATATACCTTAAGGTAGTCGCATTAATCGATATTTGTTATCTTATTTCGTTTCCGATGTGAGATAGTTTTATTTACTCTGATTATGCTCATGATCATCAATTGTAGGTACCAGATTTATACTCTCCGTGCTTGGATGGGTTTAAATTTCGATTTTGTCGAAATTCGGCCACGGAAAAGTGTGGAATGTTACAAGTATTCTCTTATAAATTGCAGGACTTTACACAACATGATTGTTATAACCAACAAGAGATAGACGAGGTTCGGGATAACTTAGCCAGATATATCATGCATAATTGGATGTAGTTGATCTTTTCTTATGTATGTATCAGTCTTTTGTTATGTACATTGACTTCTGTTTTGTGATGGAGTGTGTATTTATGCTTTTTTTTTGGGTTTACACACATGAGATATGTTGATTGACAATACAATTATATTGTTTGTTTGATCATATTCATGGTAATGATACATTTACAAATTTTAAAATCCATTTTATATTGTTTTGGTTTCAAAAATCTAGTGGAAATGAATATCTTTTGCTTACGCCGGTTGTAACGGCATAAGCAATCGATGCAATACACTATGGTCGTTACAAATGCTTTTTTGTTTCATGTGTTCTGTAGCGTTCAGTTGTTTAAAAATGCCAATGCAATACACCCAGTCTTGAAAAGCCTTTGCAACCATTTGCATTTGCTCCATGACATCGGTTGTATCGAACAATCAATGCAACTCATGATCATTTGCATCGTTTGTTTAACTGATGCAAGAAATTTGTCTATTGCATCATCTTCATTTACATTAGTTGAACAACCGACATAGTTGGAGGTTTAACAACTGATGCAAATGACCTGTTTTTTAGTGGTCCCATCAGTCTTCTAGCCGCCTTTAACACAAATGCAACCAAGACATACTCTATGAATGGAACCGTACATACCTGCCTCTAGGGTAGCTGGCCGCAAACATCCCCTATAGGGCCATCCCAGAGTATCTTCACATCTCATAGAAGTCTTGAACTTCGCACTAGTCTTACCGAATATTAAGTCGGACATGCTTCCACCGTGTCTCCAGACACCTACAATGATCTGCCCCATTGTGCTCTTCATTCAGGATTCCTTCGGATTGGTCCAAATGGATCTCGTTATTTTATTAAATCTTGTGTGTAATCATTCATTATGTGTTTATCTTATTTTTCTTTTCACTGCTTTATATTATGATTCAATTCATTTAATTTGAACTTTAATTGCTTGTTTATCAATATTATTGACCACCGTAGAAACATCGAATAACTGTAGAATGCCTAATCACACGACCACCATAAAATAGCCATAGAATGCCTAATCACATGGCCACCATAGAACCATACTTGTTAAACTCAATTCACAATTTCTAAGTTTATTCATAAAACGTTTTTCTTATTTCATTTCACTTTTAATTATAACTTTCATGTTATAGTCTTACTTCTACCATAGAGCCATAGCCATAGAATTATGCATATTGAACTTAATTGACAATTATAAGTTCATTTCTAATCAACCTTTATTTCACTTTTAATTATAACCTTCATGTTATAATCTTGCTTACACATATATCAAAACTATCCACTATGATTCATGTTTATTTGTACACAGTTATCATGATATTCTTGCCAACATGTTCAACTTGTCTTATTATGGTTTATTTATTTGTCTATACATTATCATAATAAGTTACATTCTTTTCTATCTATCAGCTAGTTAACTTGATTACTTACTTCCTTTCTTTACATAGCATCTTTTTAGTTATGTTACTTTTTTCTTTCTGTCTTAGTAAATTTATTCTTTAGGAAGTTATGCATATTCTCATTTGATTGGTTATTGAAATTGCACAAGAATCTATTTTCATAACTTAAGATAATTGCAGCAATAGAAACCCATAACTACAGGACATTCTTTTCAATTGTTTTTAGGCTATTGAATAGTGTGCAATATGGCTATATTCCTATTTCGCACTAATTCATGCCTTTATTTCTTTTTATACTTGCAATTATGTTTTGCGTCTTTCTTACAAACCAACTATGAAAACTTATTCCTTTTTTCCTAACAATCAATATACATTATTCCCAACTTTTCATTTTAATAGGTATGTGCAAATTCCCATTCCTTCCATTTATTTTCCATATTTGACATATTTTCTATAAATTTGAATACAATTATGCTTATGCCCCTTTTCCCTAGTTTCTAAAATCCCTATTCTTTTCCATTTCCAGTTCTAAATAGAAGTTGTTAACAACTAAGCATAAATACCTTTACATATTTATAGAATTACTGACATAATATTGTGTTAACATAAATTACAACAGAAAAGAAACTACTGCAAATAAACCTATACTTAAATCTTATAGGAAATAAATTGCCATAATTGAATAATTCTGAACTATTAAGAATTCTTAGTTTAGTAGGAATAAAATGAAAATATATACCATTATATATAAAAGGGACAACTAAATCCCCTCACATGTAATTTATGCTCCAAGTTCTGGATCTGATTTGGATTTATATTCATTATCCGTGGTCTTTCCTAGTTATATTTTGCATGGATTTAAAAAAATAAATTCAAGAAGGATGGACGAAACTATTTAAATCTAGATCCGAAGTACTTGCCTTGTTCGGACAGAGAATTTGGATATCTAAACCCTAAATTTACAACATTTCCCTCCTAATCTTGAATCAGATGGCCTAAACCTTATATTTTCTATATTCTAAAGAATCGTAGGAGAAAGGAAATGACAGAGCTTTTGCGCCCTCTCAAAAAAATATGAGCTTAATGGCTAGTCCTGTAGGTTTATTTATAGACGTCCAAACTAGTTGTGTCCATCTGATTCAGAATAATAAATTCAAGGTCGTCAAAACAATACAAAGCACGTTATTACAGGGAGCAATGGGTTGACCCATCCCTTGATTCGATCGACACATGGGTCTACCCGACCCTTATATGAGTATCCCTTGATTGAGACATGTTTTCCCGTTTGGGTTATAGGTGTTTATTTCGTTTTTAATTCTTTCGAATGTTATTTTTAACGTTAGTTTTCTTTTTAGTTTTATTTCATTATCTTCCATTTTTGACACACGTTCAATTTCAAATTTAAGAGCATATTTTTATGGGATTAATACATGAATATATTTATGAAATAAATATATGTACGTAGATTTACACTTATAAATATTTTTTCTGAAATGAGACTTCGAACGTCAATAACTTTTTCGTACTAACTCCGTTTGGAACATATTATATTTGTAAATTAATCAGAAAATTGTTACGAATGCAATGGTACACGTTTCATAGCTAATTCTAGTAATTCTAAAAATGTATATTTTCCACTATTAATTATTTCTGTAATTATTTGATTATTTTTATTATTAAAAATACACGGTATTACATTCTCCCACCATTTAGGAAATTTCATCCTCGAAATTTGATAAGGGTAAAATTTTGTAACTCCTCGCATAATTCGCAAACATCACATGTACATCCAATTTTGCAACCATCCGTACACTTCTGTAAAGTGTAATACATCATAAAAATTCATGAATGCAGTAAATTTCCAAGCGGTACCTCCTATATGGATGCTCTTTTTGTAACAACCCGGAAAATCTGGGCCAGTTTAAAATTTTTATTTTGGCAATTATAGCGAGTTTTGATTATTTAAAATGAATTATTTTAAATAATATCGACGTGAAATTTATTTTGAATATAATTCGAACGTATATATTATACGCGTCGTCGTTAGAATATAAATATTTATATATAATTATAAATAGAATTAAAAATGGCGCGGTAGTTCGATAATTCGATTTCAAACTTCAATTGAATGTACCGGGTGCAAAACAATCCGGATTTTAGTGAAACCAAAAATAATGGAATCTAATAGTGAATATCTTTCCAACGAAGTCGAGAAACTGGGATTTCACTTTATAAATGATGAGATATGTCCAGTTGAAATTTAGAAATAGTCGCTGTGGAATTTATATATATTTTAATATAATATAAGGCCCTTAAAAATAGCAATTTTGCAAACGACCTCGGATTTCGACGAAACCAGTTTTGTTGGGTCCGTGATGTTAAGTTATTGCTAGGTTTCAAATTTCATAATTTTTCGAATCAATATGTGAGCGTGGCAAAGGAAAATACGTTTGACCATTTTCAGTTGATTTTAATCGACTGGAAATTGGTCATTTTTCAAACGGTCTCAGAATTCAACGAAACTAGTTTTGTTAGGACCGTATCGTCAATACGAAGCTAGAAAATATTTTTCTGGAATTTTTCTAGTTAGTATGTGACCCCGGTAATTTGAAATGTACGTTTAAAATTCAATATATTGATTTAGATGTAAATTCAAAAAGGAAACTGATTGTAACAGCCGAATCAGCTTACAATACATGTCCCATTGTGTTCGGAATGGGGGTGAAACGCTATGGACGACAGGCGGTGGGCCTCGTTTCGAGTTCGTATTTAAAGGTCAACCTTTTTTCGAATAAAATAATTAAAATAATAATAATAATAAAAAAAAAAAAATATCTTCTTTCCCTTTTATACGTTGGCCCCCCCCCCTTCTGCAGATCGAATCAAAATAAAAAAAAAAAAAAAAAAAAAAAAACCCCCAAAGGAAATCGCGCCTCCCTCCTCCTGTCGGCGCCACCCTTTGCCAGAGCCCTAGCCCCGCCGCCTCCCATCGCAACCCCACCCGCCGGCGGCGATGCTTCGCCGAACCTCCCCCCCCTTCGGTCGATGCCAGCTCCGCCCTCGCCAAATCCCCTCGAGATGCCGAAAACCCCCAAAGCCCCATGACCCAAAACCCTACCGCCCCTCCACCGCGAATGGCCAGCCGCCACCACGGCAAGGACCCCCCCCCCCCTGTGAGTTTTTTTTTATATATTTTATTTTAACAGTTTATTTTATTTTTATTTTACATTAACAGAAAATAAACTTTTTTTTTTTTTAGGATTAATAAAACTGATTTCGATTTTTTTAAAAATAAAAACTGATTTCGTTTTTAAAGTATAAAACTGTTTTTTTTTTAAAAAAAAAAAAGAAATTAAAACTGATTTTGTTTTTATAAAAATTAAAACTGATTTTGTTTTTATAAAGATTAAAACTGATTTAAAAAGATTATAAAACTGATTTGAAAATGATATTAAAAACTGGGTTTTTTATTTATGTTGTAAAGCTAGGAGGTTAAAAATAAAATTTGAACTCTTTTGAAAATAAAATTAGAATTGGTTTTTAAAATTTATATATAGCATTGATAAAGAGATATATAAATTTGTTAAAGTAAAATATAAACTTTGCTAAGAAAGAAATATATAAATTTGTTAAAGAAAAATATAAACTTTGCTAAGAAAAATATATATACCTTGTTTAGGAATATAAAAATGTACATTGTTTTAAAATTTAATTTAGCATTGGGTTTTTATAATGGAGTTGAAATAAAAATTCGATTTTTATATATTGAACTTTGAAATAAAAATTCGATTTTTATATATTGAACTTTGAAATAAAAATTCGATTTTTATATGTAGTGAAAGCGGCAACGAAGGTGACAAAAAGGCGAAACGACGAAGGCTTCTGCAAATGAAGAGCCGTGGAGCTAGGATAGCTATATGTGAGAACTTCTCACTCTTAATTCTATTTTTGTAGTTATATATATATATACTAGGATGCAGACGGTGCTTATTAGAAGCACCCGACACCCGTCCACATACCATGGACTTGTTTGTTTGGATGTTTGGTGATTGATTGAGATATTGGTTTGAATGTGATTTGTGGTGTGAAAAATCGAATCGATAAATTGGTTAGGATTAGACGTGCGCCGTTATAAGGCGAAGGAGTAAGACTAGGTTAGACTCTTACTCCAAATTTTGTGGTTTGCATAACGAAAGTGATTTGATTGATGTGTGAATGGCGTGGGCCTTCACTAGACCGGGGATAAGGCTAGGCCTCGTCCCGTTTCTAGTATCGTGCCGTTATGCCGCCGAAATTTTCTAAAATATGTTAGAAAAATAAAAATATCATTTTATCGAATGAAATGAATTGAATAGAAATTCATATGTTGAAATAAAATGTTTTATCGTTAAAAATATAATTTTTAACGTGAAAGTGAATAAATAAATATTTATAAACAAATCGGCCGATTTGTTTATATACACCGATTTGACTGATATTGATTGGGACGATAATTTTACACATCGCCTAACTGCACAAATAAAATATGTGTTTGATTGTTTGAAACCCCACACGGGTGTTAGGATGAAATTTGAAGTTCACTCATCCTGATTGATTAAATATGTCGATCGATTGATTGACAAGCTGCTATAAGCGTTAAATGTCTATATTTGATGCTTATACAGTGTAGTGCACTTTGGTTGATGGTTGATTATTCATCGTTGTTGATATATACATGTGTTGTAGAAAATCCATATAATTAACATTATATGGTAATTGATTGGGCCTCATTCCAGTTTCGGAAAAAAAAAATATTTGAAATAGAAATATTTGAAATAGAAATATTTGAAATAGAAATATTTGAAATAGAATATTTGAAAATAGAAATATGTGAAGCCGTGAGGATTAGATTGACGCCATTTTGACGTGAACGATATTTATATCGATTTTATTCATTTTAAAATGAATATTGAAACGTGATTTCGAAATCGAATATTTCGAAATGAATTGAATTGAAAACGATTTCGAAATGAATTGAATTGAAAACGATTTCGAAATGAATTGAATTGAAAACGATTTCGAAATGAATTGAATTGAAAACGATTTCGAAATGAATTGAACTGAAAACGATTTCGAAATGAATTGAATTGAAAACGATTTCGAAATGAATTGAATTGAAAACGAATTCGAATTGAATTGAAAGCGAAGTGAAATAAATTCAAATTGAATTGAAATTTGAATTGAATGGAAATGGATTTTGAAACGAATTTATAAAGAAGAATTCAATTTTGATTTGAATTGAAATGGAAGTTGAAAATGTTTTTGAAACGAATTCAAAACTATTTATATAATTCGTTTTAAATAGAAATCGACGAAATATATATTATATATATTATATATAATATAATGGCCTGAATAGAACGCGCCGCGTCGCGGCAGTTCGCGAATTTCGACCATTTATTTCGAACGGACATTACGGGAGATCCGACCGTCGAATTCTCCTAAAACCGGAACCGTTGGGTTCGTATCGAAAAGAGCTTTCTAATGAATGTTAGAAATTTGAAATCTAACGGTTGGATTTGGAGATACGTCCAAATCAAATTCGAAAAAGGTCGCTGTAAGTGCAGTTCGATGGCCATTGATGGAAATTGACTGTACGGGCCTTGATAAAATTATTAAAAATAGTAATAATTTGTGTAAAATCATAAGAAATGATTTAGAAAGAATTGGGATGAAAAACTCCATATTTGAAAAGATAAAAATAGATTTTTATCGAAATGAACTAGTTTTGAACTAGAATTATAATTCTATTTATTTTTAAGTAAATAAATTGAATTTGAAATGGTTTTAAAAATAACCAGAATATCCAATGATTGCATTGGAGTGGAATTGAATCGAAATTGTCTTCGGAATATTTCGATGTTGGAATTCGTGATTATACGGATGTTGATATGGAAATTTGAAAGATATATACATATATCGCTATTTCCAATACGACATTTGTTAGTCGTAGAATTCGATATTGAATATAAGCCGATATATTTTCTATTCAGAGCCTTATATTGAATATCGAATGTGATTTGGGTTTGTCGTGAATGGTGTCTTCACTAACACTGTTCTTGAACCCAGTTGAGAAAAGATTAAATCTTTTTATTTAGATTTAATGAAGTGTACCAATTAAATGATATTTAATTGGAATTGAATTGATATTGATTTTTGGGTTTATCGTGAACAGTGTTTTAAATAACACTTGTTCTTTAACCCGATAATTAATAAATGTGATTTGGGTTTGTCGTGAATGGTGTCTTCACTAACACTGTTCTTGAACCCAGTTGAGAAAAGATTAAATCTTTTTATTTAGATTTAATGAAGTGTACCAATTAAATGATATTTAATTGGAATTAAATTGATATTGATTTTTGGGTTTATCGTGAACAGTGTTTTAAATAACACTTGTTCTTTAACCCGATAATTAATGGGATGTGACTTTGGGTTTATCGTGAACCGTGTTTTAAATGACACTGATTCTTTAACCCAGTCACAGATTAAAACTAAGTGGAGTTTTAATGAATCTTTAATTAGATTGAAAAGATCGAGAATGGAGTATCACCAGTTTTGCTCCAGGCGATAGTTAAATCTTTAATTAGATTTGAACGTGAAATTTAGAAACTAACTGTCGGTTAGCTAAGTAGAATGGTTTTCTGGATATTGATCTGATGTTGGTTTCGGCCTTCGGGGTTAATATTTGGGAAATTATTCTCTTGATTAATTTACGGTTAGTGACTGATGAATTGGAATGAGGCGTATGTTGTGTTTGTGTAACACTTATTTAAAATATACGCGAGTTATTCGGAAAGACCGGGTTTATCCCATTCTGAATAACTGATGCGACGATAAGTCGAAGATGAAGACGATGGTTGAAGACCGGAGGTCTTCACGTCGTTTGGGGGATAACTGATGATCTTGATTGGGCTGTACACCCAAGAAGATGGAAACAGTTAGTGATCGTCCAGACGTACTTGGAGATCGATGGATATGCGGGGTACTAGGTGCCTCCGGTTTCGTTCAGACCTAGGACGGACTTGTAAATGGACTGTGTGTCTGACATCGGATTTCATTCTGTGTGACTGATATCGGTTGCATAGGATGGTTTGCCTGTGTGGCATGCTAAGATGCAAATGATCAAGGCTTCTGTTGAAAAGCAAAGTCTTGTGGTGATGATCAAAGCACGGCCTTTGTGGCGTAGCTTTGTGTAACGTTTACCTCGCGTGTTTCGCACCAGGTATGAACCAAAAACGGGAGACGGACCTCAGGGAGGACTTGCGTTTCTTTCTAGCTAGAAGTGGCGTCAGTGGTTTTTCACGCCCTGACGAGTTTGACTTATGTGGTTGTTGCTGTTGCGAGGCGCCTCGGTTATATCGGTTTCGGCCGATGCTTCTGGTCGGCTGACGGACCAGACTTACACCCCATAGGGTGGGGAAACGTAGTGTTCAGGCATTTTAATCCACATCGGTGGACCGGCCCTGTCGCTCCAAGGGTCGATGCGCTCTGACCCTGTGGCTCGGGCTAGAGAGTCACGAATCGGTTGAGGACTATCTTTTGCCTCGGTTCATAGACGGAAATCCAATTTCCAAATACGTGACATTTGCGGTTTTATTTGTAAACCTATATATGGCGACCTGATATATGGTACCCATGCCGCCTATGATTGATACTTATGATTTGAAGTGTTTTATACACTATGCACTTATAATAGTATCAAATGATTTGTTTTAAACGTATCAAGCATTCTTTGGCTGTTATAAGGGAAAACCCTATCCCCCGGCTTGCGTTGCATTGTGTGATAGGACCTGGGTCTTATAACAGCTTCATTTTTCTTTATTTAGCATTGCGCTGTTTGCTTTATGCACTGGTATTCTTGGGAGGAAACCCGTTCCGTGTTATACGGCGTGGTCCCTTGATTTACCTAATGATTTAAAATAAAGATTAATAACTGTTTTAGTTCTCACACCAGTCACATGACTGACCTGGAGTTTATTGTTTTAACCTAAACTCTGGGTGCCCTTATTTTGACACGGGCAGCTAGTAGTTTTGGTTTTGCAGATTTATATTCACAGGAACCTGGTTTACAGCTGGAACGATATCCGGAAAGCTTTGTATCCGTATATCTCTTCTAGTTGTGTATTGTATTATTTTCCGCTGCTATGTATTTAAATGTAATTTAAATCTCTGATATTTCTGTGTAATATTCATTTATACTCTGTATATTCTTGTAATCTGATGCATTGTTGTTATATACAATGAAATGTTCTTCTATATGCGTTCTGCTGTGGTTTGTTCTCGAACTATCCGACGCTTTCCTTTACGGGGAAGTTGCGGGTCTTCACAGTTGGTATCAGAGCTTTGGTTTACAAAGCAGAGAACAAGGCACATTAGAACCATACGAAAGAATTCATCAGATATTGAATTAGTAATATCCAATTAGAATGACTCGTTAGAGATAGGATCAGTAGTATCCTAGAACGAGTGTGAAGAGTATATTTGGAAAGTAAAAACAATTTTTGTTTTGAAATTTAAAATCAATTATTCGTATTTGATTATCTATTTATATTGAGTTGGACAGTCCAGTATATAAAGATTTTGCGTATACGTCTGATCCACGTGTATTTGAAATTTTAATATACTGGACAGATATAGGGTCACATTCTAGACACCCGGGGATAATTCTGATGATGTGGCCACATCATCAGTATTTATATTCGTGTTTCGAAGGTGTGATATCTATATATTTCCTATTGACTGGTGTGAGAACCAAAATTAGATAGGGCCTATTGTTGTGAATCGGCATTAAAATCTGATTTTTGTATATGTATCAAAATTATGAATTTGAAACTCTAATTCACAAATTGATTGATATTTGTGTTGTTTGCCTATTTGTTTGCTAATTTTGAACCATTTAGCCTAATTGTACCAAATATTGAATTGTATTGAAAATTGGTCGCATTTGCTTGCATATACATATACTTACATTGAACAGGTCATAGCAAGGAGGCTAGAGCCAGAGAATAAAATTTGTTTGCCCGACAAATAGGTACATGTTTACTACATAATTTCCTGTTTTGTTTGGGTGATGATGATTTTGTGAGCCTATTGGCTAGCCGCTTGGCTTTTTCTTTTTCTTTTTGAGATCTGAAGGACCGGGGAAGCTATTTGAAATTCCCCGATGCTCCCGGTGCAGGGGAGGTTATGGCGAAATTTTTCGAAAATTTAGGGAGTTAGCCAAATTTTTGAAATTTTGAAAATTCTCTGAAACTAAAGAGTTGGAGAATGGAAGCCAGATCGAGCGTAGAGTTGAATAGTCAAACCACTTCCGACTTTGTTCCTTTTCGGGGACGAAAAGTTTTAAGTGGGGGAGATTGTAACAACCCGGAAAATCTGGGCCAGTTTAAAATTTTTATTTTGGCAATTATAGCGAGTTTTGATTATTTAAAATGAATTATTTTAAATAATATCGACGTGAAATTTATTTTGAATATAATTCGAACGTATATATTATACGCGTCGTCGTTAGAATATAAATATTTATATATAATTATAAATAGAATTAAAAATGGCGCGGTAGTTCGATAATTCGATTTCAAACTTCAATTGAATGTACCGGGTGCAAAACAATCCGGATTTTAGTGAAACCAAAAATAATGGAATCTAATAGTGAATATCTTTCCAACGAAGTCGAGAAACTGGGATTTCACTTTATAAATGATGAGATATGTCCAGTTGAAATTTAGAAATAGTCGCTGTGGAATTTATATATATTTTAATATAATATAAGGCCCTTAAAAATAGCAATTTTGCAAACGACCTCGGATTTCGACGAAACCAGTTTTGTTGGGTCCGTGATGTTAAGTTATTGCTAGGTTTCAAATTTCATAATTTTTCGAATCAATATGTGAGCGTGGCAAAGGAAAATACGTTTGACCATTTTCAGTTGATTTTAATCGACTGGAAATTGGTCATTTTTCAAACGGTCTCAGAATTCAACGAAACTAGTTTTGTTAGGACCGTATCGTCAATACGAAGCTAGAAAATATTTTTCTGGAATTTTTCTAGTTAGTATGTGACCCCGGTAATTTGAAATGTACGTTTAAAATTCAATATATTGATTTAGATGTAAATTCAAAAAGGAAACTGATTGTAACAGCCGAATCAGCTTACAATACATGTCCCATTGTGTTCGGAATGGGGGTGAAACGCTATGGACGACAGGCGGTGGGCCTCGTTTCGAGTTCGTATTTAAAGGTCAACCTTTTTTCGAATAAAATAATTAAAATAATAATAATAATAATAAAAAAAAAAATATCTTCTTTCCCTTTTATACGTTGCCCCCCCCCCTTCTGCAGATCGAATCAAAATAAAAAAAAATAAAAAAAATAAAAACCCCCAAAGGAAATCGCGCCTCCCTCCTCCTGTCGGCGCCACCCTTTGCCAGAGCCCTAGCCCCGCCGCCTCCCATCGCAACCCCACCCGCCGGCGGCGATGCTTCGCCGAACCTCCCCCCCCTTCGGTCGATGCCAGCTCCGCCCTCGCCAAATCCCCTCGAGATGCCGAAAACCCCCAAAGCCCCATGACCCAAAACCCTACCGCCCCTCCACCGCGAATGGCCAGCCGCCACCACGGCAAGGACCCCCCCCCCCCTGTGAGTTTTTTTTTATATATTTTATTTTAACAGTTTATTTTATTTTTATTTTACATTAACAGAAAATAAACTTTTTTTTTTTTAGGATTAATAAAACTGATTTCGATTTTTTTAAAAATAAAAACTGATTTCGTTTTTAAAGTATAAAACTGTTTTTTTTAAAAAAAAAAAAAAGAAATTAAAACTGATTTTGTTTTTATAAAAATTAAAACTGATTTTGTTTTTATAAAGATTAAAACTGATTTAAAAAGATTATAAAACTGATTTGAAAATGATATTAAAAACTGGGTTTTTTATTTATGTTGTAAAGCTAGGAGGTTAAAAATAAAATTTGAACTCTTTTGAAAATAAAATTAGAATTGGTTTTTAAAATTTATATATAGCATTGATAAAGAGATATATAAATTTGTTAAAGTAAAATATAAACTTTGCTAAGAAAGAAATATATAAATTTGTTAAAGAAAAATATAAACTTTGCTAAGAAAAATATATATACCTTGTTTAGGAATATAAAAATGTACATTGTTTTAAAATTTAATTTAGCATTGGGTTTTTATAATGGAGTTGAAATAAAAATTCGATTTTTATATATTGAACTTTGAAATAAAAATTCGATTTTTATATATTGAACTTTGAAATAAAAATTCGATTTTTATATGTAGTGAAAGCGGCAACGAAGGTGACAAAAAGGCGAAACGACGAAGGCTTCTGCAAATGAAGAGCCGTGGAGCTAGGATAGCTATATGTGAGAACTTCTCACTCTTAATTCTATTTTTGTAGTTATATATATATATACTAGGATGCAGACGGTGCTTATTAGAAGCACCCGACACCCGTCCACATACCATGGACTTGTTTGTTTGGATGTTTGGTGATTGATTGAGATATTGGTTTGAATGTGATTTGTGGTGTGAAAAATCGAATCGATAAATTGGTTAGGATTAGACGTGCGCCGTTATAAGGCGAAGGAGTAAGACTAGGTTAGACTCTTACTCCAAATTTTGTGGTTTGCATAACGAAAGTGATTTGATTGATGTGTGAATGGCGTGGGCCTTCACTAGACCGGGGATAAGGCTAGGCCTCGTCCCGTTTCTAGTATCGTGCCGTTATGCCGCCGAAATTTTCTAAAATATGTTAGAAAAATAAAAATATCATTTTATCGAATGAAATGAATTGAATAGAAATTCATATGTTGAAATAAAATGTTTTATCGTTAAAAATATAATTTTTAACGTGAAAGTGAATAAATAAATATTTATAAACAAATCGGCCGATTTGTTTATATACACCGATTTGACTGATATTGATTGGGACGATAATTTTACACATCGCCTAACTGCACAAATAAAATATGTGTTTGATTGTTTGAAACCCCACACGGGTGTTAGGATGAAATTTGAAGTTCACTCATCCTGATTGATTAAATATGTCGATCGATTGATTGACAAGCTGCTATAAGCGTTAAATGTCTATATTTGATGCTTATACAGTGTAGTGCACTTTGGTTGATGGTTGATTATTCATCGTTGTTGATATATACATGTGTTGTAGAAAATCCATATAATTAACATTATATGGTAATTGATTGGGCCTCATTCCAGTTTCGGAAAAAAAAAATATTTGAAATAGAAATATTTGAAATAGAAATATTTGAAATAGAAATATTTGAAATAGAATATTTGAAAATAGAAATATGTGAAGCCGTGAGGATTAGATTGACGCCATTTTGACGTGAACGATATTTATATCGATTTTATTCATTTTAAAATGAATATTGAAACGTGATTTCGAAATCGAATATTTCGAAATGAATTGAATTGAAAACGATTTCGAAATGAATTGAATTGAAAACGATTTCGAAATGAATTGAATTGAAAACGATTTCGAAATGAATTGAATTGAAAACGATTTCGAAATGAATTGAACTGAAAACGATTTCGAAATGAATTGAATTGAAAACGATTTCGAAATGAATTGAATTGAAAACGAATTCGAATTGAATTGAAAGCGAAGTGAAATAAATTCAAATTGAATTGAAATTTGAATTGAATGGAAATGGATTTTGAAACGAATTTATAAAGAAGAATTCAATTTTGATTTGAATTGAAATGGAAGTTGAAAATGTTTTTGAAACGAATTCAAAACTATTTATATAATTCGTTTTAAATAGAAATCGACGAAATATATATTATATATATTATATATAATATAATGGCCTGAATAGAACGCGCCGCGTCGCGGCAGTTCGCGAATTTCGACCATTTATTTCGAACGGACATTACGGGAGATCCGACCGTCGAATTCTCCTAAAACCGGAACCGTTGGGTTCGTATCGAAAAGAGCTTTCTAATGAATGTTAGAAATTTGAAATCTAACGGTTGGATTTGGAGATACGTCCAAATCAAATTCGAAAAAGGTCGCTGTAAGTGCAGTTCGATGGCCATTGATGGAAATCGACTGTACGGGCCTTGATAAAATTATTAAAAATAGTAATAATTTGTGTAAAATCATAAGAAATGATTTAGAAAGAATTGGGATGAAAAACTCCATATTTGAAAAGATAAAAATAGATTTTTATCGAAATGAACTAGTTTTGAACTAGAATTATAATTCTATTTATTTTTAAGTAAATAAATTGAATTTGAAATGGTTTTAAAAATAACCAGAATATCCAATGATTGCATTGGAGTGGAATTGAATCGAAATTGTCTTCGGAATATTTCGATGTTGGAATTCGTGATTATACGGATGTTGATATGGAAATTTGAAAGATATATACATATATCGCTATTTCCAATACGACATTTGTTAGTCGTAGAATTCGATATTGAATATAAGCCGATATATTTTCTATTCAGAGCCTTATATTGAATATCGAATGTGATTTGGGTTTGTCGTGAATGGTGTCTTCACTAACACTGTTCTTGAACCCAGTTGAGAAAAGATTAAATCTTTTTATTTAGATTTAATGAAGTGTACCAATTAAATGATATTTAATTGGAATTGAATTGATATTGATTTTTGGGTTTATCGTGAACAGTGTTTTAAATAACACTTGTTCTTTAACCCGATAATTAATAAATGTGATTTGGGTTTGTCGTGAATGGTGTCTTCACTAACACTGTTCTTGAACCCAGTTGAGAAAAGATTAAATCTTTTTATTTAGATTTAATGAAGTGTACCAATTAAATGATATTTAATTGGAATTAAATTGATATTGATTTTTGGGTTTATCGTGAACAGTGTTTTAAATAACACTTGTTCTTTAACCCGATAATTAATGGGATGTGACTTTGGGTTTATCGTGAACCGTGTTTTAAATGACACTGATTCTTTAACCCAGTCACAGATTAAAACTAAGTGGAGTTTTAATGAATCTTTAATTAGATTGAAAAGATCGAGAATGGAGTATCACCAGTTTTGCTCCAGGCGATAGTTAAATCTTTAATTAGATTTGAACGTGAAATTTAGAAACTAACTGTCGGTTAGCTAAGTAGAATGGTTTTCTGGATATTGATCTGATGTTGGTTTCGGCCTTCGGGGTTAATATTTGGGAAATTATTCTCTTGATTAATTTACGGTTAGTGACTGATGAATTGGAATGAGGCGTATGTTGTGTTTGTGTAACACTTATTTAAAATATACGCGAGTTATTCGGAAAGACCGGGTTTATCCCATTCTGAATAACTGATGCGACGATAAGTCGAAGATGAAGACGATGGTTGAAGACCGGAGGTCTTCACGTCGTTTGGGGGATAACTGATGATCTTGATTGGGCTGTACACCCAAGAAGATGGAAACAGTTAGTGATCGTCCAGACGTACTTGGAGATCGATGGATATGCGGGGTACTAGATGCCTCCGGTTTCGTTCAGACCTAGGACGGACTTGTAAATGGACTGTGTGTCTGACATCGGATTTCATTCTGTGTGACTGATATCGGTTGCATAGGATGGTTTGCCTGTGTGGCATGCTAAGATGCAAATGATCAAGGCTTCTGTTGAAAAGCAAAGTCTTGTGGTGATGATCAAAGCACGGCCTTTGTGGCGTAGCTTTGTGTAACGTTTACCTCGCGTGTTTCGCACCAGGTATGAACCAAAAACGGGAGACGGACCTCAGGGAGGACTTGCGTTTCTTTCTAGCTAGAAGTGGCGTCAGTGGTTTTTCACGCCCTGACGAGTTTGACTTATGTGGTTGTTGCTGTTGCGAGGCGCCTCGGTTATATCGGTTTCGGCCGATGCTTCTGGTCGGCTGACGGACCAGACTTACACCCCATAGGGTGGGGAAACGTAGTGTTCAGGCATTTTAATCCACATCGGTGGACCGGCCCTGTCGCTCCAAGGGTCGATGCGCTCTGACCCTGTGGCTCGGGCTAGAGAGTCACGAATCGGTTGAGGACTATCTTTTGCCTCGGTTCATAGACGGAAATCCAATTTCCAAATACGTGACATTTGCGGTTTTATTTGTAAACCTATATATGGCGACCTGATATATGGTACCCATGCCGCCTATGATTGATACTTATGATTTGAAGTGTTTTATACACTATGCACTTATAATAGTATCAAATGATTTGTTTTAAACGTATCAAGCATTCTTTGGCTGTTATAAGGGAAAACCCTATCCCCCGGCTTGCGTTGCATTGTGTGATAGGACCTGGGTCTTATAACAGCTTCATTTTTCTTTATTTAGCATTGCGCTGTTTGCTTTATGCACTGGTATTCTTGGGAGGAAACCCGTTCCGTGTTATACGGCGTGGTCCCTTGATTTACCTAATGATTTAAAATAAAGATTAATAACTGTTTTAGTTCTCACACCAGTCACATGACTGACCTGGAGTTTATTGTTTTAACCTAAACTCTGGGTGCCCTTATTTTGACACGGGCAGCTAGTAGTTTTGGTTTTGCAGATTTATATTCACAGGAACCTGGTTTACAGCTGGAACGATATCCGGAAAGCTTTGTATCCGTATATCTCTTCTAGTTGTGTATTGTATTATTTTCCGCTGCTATGTATTTAAATGTAATTTAAATCTCTGATATTTCTGTGTAATATTCATTTATACTCTGTATATTCTTGTAATCTGATGCATTGTTGTTATATACAATGAAATGTTCTTCTATATGCGTTCTGCTGTGGTTTGTTCTCGAACTATCCGACGCTTTCCTTTACGGGGAAGTTGCGGGTCTTCACACTTTTCTTTTAAAATTCTTTGAAAACACGATGCGCACAACCTTAATATACTGCTAGTTTCTAAATGAATGCGACAATTTAAAAATATGCCTTTTCATACATTTTTCCCACACCCTTACTGAATAAGGGCATAGTTCATCCAATTTTTGCATCTAAACCCTAACAACCAACTTTAAATTTGCAAATTTCAGAAAAAATATAATTTTTCAAATCTGATTTCTTATGTAGGAAAAAGGTAAGAAATGTAAAATTCCATATTTTATACTACTCTTTTATGCATCTTTTTCCCCATACATGGAACTTCCATCGCTACTCTCTAAATTTTCCTATTTTACCAAACACAATTCACATAAGAAGAAATTCTTTCTCAATTCCGCAAAACTTACTTTGGAAGAATTTATTTTCTCTATCTATTCTCATTTATTGCAATTATCATCTTGGTTGTATTTCTTTTAGTTATTCATCTTTTGCTTCCACTGTTATTTTATTTACAATATCCTATGTCTTTATTCTTTTCTAGTAATCATCACAAATACCTAGAAAGAGAATGCCACACTAAACTATTCTATTTTTCTATAATAAAACAGAATATGACACAGGAGTGCAAATATGTACTAAAAGAAAAACATGCTCTACTACAATTACTACTAGATAAAAGATACACCGACTAAATGTGGCTATCCACTAGGAGTAGGAGGCCTAGGACCATGTCCATGTGACATAAAAGGTCCTCATCACTGAATCTAGACAACCATACTGCTTCTCCTTTCCCTCTACCACCCTTTACAAACTCATGCTGTGTACCCTTAGTACTCTTCCATCATAAAGTGAGATAACATGTTGAGCATCCTTCTTCCTTAATAAAAGCTAAAAAATGATTTCCCTTAATTGCAAACCATGACATAATTTCACTTATAAAAATTTCAAACCTGCTCTTTCCAACCCACTTCCTTTTTATCCCTTTTACATATACTATGTAAGTTTAAAATTATCTTTAATTTCTCTTTATTAAACAGTAACCACTTGAGGGACCTCTTTTCAAAATTTTATTTTTTTTCGGTTCTCTTACATGACTATATAACCTTTTAGTGTTGTCCATTTCTAGTTCTTACATCCTAATTTCTCCCTTAATACTTTTTACGATTATCATTCTAGTTTTATGGTTTACTCGCATACCAAAATAATTCCTCGTATTTCTTCCAACTGCTCAAGCATACTACTAGAATCATTACTAAACCATCTTTAATCCTATAAAGTTTTATATTCTCAAGAGAATTCTCAAATGTTAAAAACTAGGAAGGATAGGATCAATTACTTTTATTCTTTCACCATGGTTTTCTTTAGAAAAAAATATTACGCACTTTAACTCAAATGAAGCTTTTATCTATTTTAATACATGTTTCTTTTCCAATAGGAATTAATAAGATTAAGCTTTGTATGATTTTCTAAAGAGAAATTTTGTGTCTGTGTAAAGTAATGAGGAAACTTCATTGTTTTAATATTTTTCATTTCTTTATTGAAACAGGTAGCACAAAATATGGTTTTTCATCTATATTTTGTACACCTCTTTAGCTTTACAATTCCTTGTTACTTTAACAAAACTTGTATACTTACAAACTCATTGATTCATAAAACTTATCTCATAATCCTTCTTGTTCTAGTAAGTTAAAGTGTGTCACAATCCGTTCATTATGAAAAACTATTATATTTTCTTTTCAAAACAAATCTGTTATTTTCTTTAATTCAAGTTCATCAATTTTTGTATTGAAATTTGTCTTTAGCTCATCGATGCACAACATATGTCTTATTCATTTATATTCGCGCTTTCCCTTAACCACAATCATTGCTCAACCCCACAACTTTTTTACGCACTTTATTCATTTGAAAATCTATTTGTATAATTTTTTAGAAGTTATTTTAATACTACTCTCAATATTACAAACCAATAAATTTCTAAAACCGTAAACTTTCAAACCTAAAACTTGAAAACTCTTCTAGCATCTATTTTTTTTTTCATATTTTTATTTATAAAGAAGTTTAACTATGGGGCTAAGTACAAAGTTATTTATTAACCGCCATTCCTAAATCCTATGCACGAAATTATATTTC
>JASFAX010004242.1:0-39996 GCA_030737875.1 Allium sativum
AACCGACTTCCACATAAGCCCTAGGGTAAATCAGGTCGCGGGTCGCCTCCAACTTGGGCAAAGGCCCGAAAACCTAAAAAACTATTCTGGCCGCACTTACAGGTGCGCTAGTGTAAAGATACATGGGCGCACTTGTCAAGTGCGCCGGAAATTTTCGCTTATTTTGCCAAACTTCTATCATCCATAACTTCTTCATACGTTATCCGTTTTATGCAAACCAGTTGTCTATCTTGACTAGAATTTCGAGACGGCCGCAATGTCGTAGTCTGTTTCCCTTAATTCTGAATATTAAATTAATTACTCTTTAAT
Organism: Allium sativum; assembly: GCA_030737875.1. Taxonomy (NCBI): domain Eukaryota; kingdom Viridiplantae; phylum Streptophyta; class Magnoliopsida; order Asparagales; family Amaryllidaceae; genus Allium; species Allium sativum. Next base: position 310 of record JASFAX010004242.1, read on the forward strand.
TTATCCACTTTAATGTCGTTAAAAATTCAGGGTGTTACATTCTCCCCTACTCAAAGGATTTCGTCCCTGAAATCTCTAAGTTGAGAAGAATGCATATCCCACCATCCATTATCCATCTACCCAACCATCAATCACTGCCATCCATTATCCTTAATAATTTCTAATGCTTTCATGAAAATATGCAAAGGTGTGTGTATATGTCCCTACACTAATGCGAAGATCAGGCGGTCTACAGATTCAGTTGACCTCCTTAATGCAATGTTTGTTAGTGTCATGAATCCAATATGTATGCAAATAAGCCTATTATAACATATAACCTCTAGATGTGTGCACACTTATTTGTCCGAATGTAACATCCATATGCTAGTTCATCCATTTCCTTCCATTGTTTTGAGGTCGACCCAAGTTTGAGGTCGACCCAAAACTTGCACACTACATCTTGGCCATTCTTCACACTTATAAATAGAGGGTGACATCCACTCTAATGGGGATCGATTTCCATGACCCCGAAGGGTTGCCAAATTGCATTCTCTCCTGTTCTAAAGGATCCATCTCCTAACATTTCAAGGAAAAGATTAAGCGTTGAATTCATTATGGAATCAACCAAAAATACTCAAGCATCTAAGATATTGAAGATCCACCACCATTTTCCTTACACTTAGTGAAATCCACTTATTTCTTCGCTGATTTGTATAGATTAGAGTGAAATCTAAGTGTAAGAGAGATGAAAAATGTATTTTTGAGTAATTCTAAGCTTGTAACTCTTTAATTGCTAATGGAAATTATTGCTAAAGTGGACGTAGATCTATCTTAAGATCGAACCACTATAAAAATCCATGTTCTTCATTTTGTACTCTCTATTTTGTGATTGTGGTCACTCTTTAACCATCAGGTGAAGTGTTTGTATAACACCTTTGGTATTGAAATCAAAGTTCGATTTTAACAAGTTCCATACTTCCTTTCCATATTACCAAGAGATATAACACCAATCTTACTGAAAGGATACTTCAGAAATGATCATGAATACTTATAATGGAAATGATAAGTTATTTCAGGTCATGGCACCAAGGGCCATTAGTGTGACACCCATATCCGTTAATGTCACTCATAAGAGAATGCATTAAATTTTGTGAAGTGCAGTAGGTAAACAATACAAAAATTCACAAGACAGATATAAAATAAGCAGTGGAAATTTCAAACTTTATTATCAAAATAAAACATAGTCTCAAAACATGTTAAATCATGAAAACAGATACATCAAAAACCAAGTATCTCAAATCTGCATCATAATGCAAAATAACAGAGTACAATAATATAAAATCATATCCCTCATAGCAAGCCATAACAAAGTAGAAAGTAAGTCAAAGCGGTACATCTCAGAAAGTCTAGATCCAAGCTGAAAGAGGAAGTTCTAATCACTGAGGAGTGCTACCACTCTGAGGACCTGGGGGAATGAAGAAAGAAGCGAAAACAAAAAGGGTCAGACATAAAGTCTATCGAGTTCTAGTGATTTTCAAATATGCATAAAATAGAGATACCAAGACTGGATGAGAAAGTACAGTCTCATAAAACGGGATAAACAGGAATAACAGCGATCGAGTAATGCTTCACATTTATATCCTAAAAACAGGTTACGTCTACACGAATATTAGCATAACAAGATTAGGCGTTTACCTAATTACTTAACAGAAATAGCATAATTAAACATCAAGATTAGGCATACCCTAATTACATAACAGAATTAGGTGTTACCCTAATTACATAACAACAAGATTAGCTATAACCTAATTACTACCCATGCGATCAACTCCCTAACACATAAATACCCAGTGTCATCCCGGGCAATAGGGTGTATCACTAACTAACCAAACAACATATATAACACAGACCTATTTATTGGTGTTACAGCTACTTAGTTTGCTTAATCGGACGCATGCACGCTCACGACTCCGCCAAAACGCACCCGTACACACCTCCCCATTTGATCCTCTTACTATCTAGTTTAGTAAAGTATGTCGTGGCCCCTACCAAGTGTGAGACCCTCTAACCAGAAACCAACAGCAATACTGACTTGTACGGGTTCCACACTGCAAGATTGACACAAACCAAAGCACATAAATTGCGCTCCTAAGTAACTAGGATTTAAGAGTCCCAAAAACTCGATGCAACAACAGAATAAGGGACCTCTTAGCTTATTAATAATTAGGTTTAACCTAGCAGGTTCAGGTTTACTAATAATTGTGGTTGTAATATTACATGTTATTATGTGTGTGCAACCCTTCCCCAAAGCACCTGCCCAGATGTATGCATAATTACCAAACCTACTTCTGGTACTTACATAATTTTAACATATCATTTTTACTTAATGTCTGTATTAAGTCAAATCTAACATGTTTATACATATGCATACTACTCCATTCAATATGTCCCCAAATTACAGTGTACAAATTTAGGCATATTACACCCTTTATTATATTCCCAATTTTCAGCAAGTACAAGTATATGCATACTATCCCTTTTTATTATATCCCCAATTCACAGCAAGTACAAGTATATGCGTATTATCCCTTTCCCAAATCACAGTCAATCAGTCACCAATTTAACAATATGCCCCAAATTCCTCTTTTCATGTCATTTCTTATTATCCCAATTTTAATTGTATGCGAACTTAAATCGTACATGGCTTAGGCTTCCCAAGGCCTAGGCTTAGCGTAAACAAAAAGGAGAAAATAGAGGAAGGAGAATAAAATCAAATCACATAGGCATATTGGCAAGAATGGAAATAAACTAAAAACAGTAGAAATTGGGAAAAGGAAGAAAGATACACATAACCAATTAATTATCCGACAGTAAAGCATATAGTTTTCTTATACCAATGGCATAAGTGAATAACATGTATAGGTATTAACTTGTAAGTACTATATTTTCTAAACCTAATTTTATTTAACTGTCATGATATGGTTCTAGGTATTAGCTCTAAAAATAACAGGGAGCTCACAGTGGGTTTTGGTGAAGAAGAGATTGATCTCTTATATATATATATATATATATATGTCATTATAAAAAAGTCCATTTCTATATCGTTGTTTATTGTGGGGTTGAAGGTTGGTTACAGATCTTGAATCTTCTATGTTAATCTAGATTTCAGTAGAGTCTCCCTATCTTATTACTTATTTTAGAATATGTAATGGAGGCAGAGAGGAAGGTGAATAATTGTGTGTAGATAAAATGGGGGAGAGAGCCCGTTTATATAGATTAACAGAGCCAACCTTTAACCGTTAAATCATAGGGTTTTAATCTAGAACACACACGTAGCGCTGAGTCCGCAATGGACCTAGCCATAAAACAGCCCGAATATAGGCAAAAGAACCCACCAAATCGCCGCTGGGTCGGCCCACCGACCTATTGGGCCGAACTAATCATGCTTGGGTCGAACCATAAGTCGACTTAGGCTGAGTGTGGGTTATCCCACAATGGTCTTGAATCCCTCTTCTTTTCCCTGCTTAGTCTCGATTTATCATTTTGAATATATATATATATAACCCCCTTATGTGTATACAAACTTCTAATGCTCATAACTACTTCATACGTTAGCCGTTTTACGCAAGCTTGGGGTCTATCTGAACTAGAATTTCGAGACGAACGCAAGGGTAAAGCCGGTTTTACTTAATTCTGAATATTTAACTAAGTAATTCCCATTTCATTCTCTTTAAATTATGGCTATATTATAGTAAATTTTGGGGTGTTACTCCCCTACTTAAAGGATTTCGTCCTCAAAATTTCCAAGTTAAGAAGAATGCTATTATCCTAACAACCACCTACAATCATCTACTCGTCTATCATCCACATGCATCCATTGTCCTTAGGAATTTCTAATAATTGTATGAACATATGCAAAGGTGTTGTGTATATGCCCTTATACTAATGCGAAAATTAGGCGGTCGACTGATTCAGTTGACCTCCTTAATGCAATATATATTTGTGCCATGAATCCAAGATGCTTGCAAATAATCCTAGTATAACATAAAAACTCTATATATGTGTACAATCATTCACCAAAATGCGACATCCATATGATGATTCACCTGTTTTCATGTATAGAAAATTAAAATGCACACACATCCATATGCAATATGTAAGCACTTGACCCGTTCTAATGCATAGTGTTTGTACATGCATCCACGAACAACCACTAACAAACACTTGCATCCATTTGCAACCATCAATCATAACATGCCTCAAACATATATTTCCAACCGTTGGATTTTACCTAAGGATTGAAGGTCCGAATGATAGAATAAACATACTTGAATGATAGAAGCAATTGCAGAGTAAAAGCTTGGAAAAGAAGTCAAGAACATACTTTCAAAAAGAAAAGGATAAGAAGCGCGATCCTATCTTCGGGTTCCCACGTTGCATCTTCACGGTCTTCTCCCCATTGCACCTTCACCAATCCGATTTCATTGTTGCGTAGCTTCTTGATCTTTGGTCCAAGAATATGAGTTGTAACTCTTCTCACTGATGCTTCCTTCTCAACTTCCACGTCCTCAAGTGTTCTTGGCTCCACAATCTCTGCCGCATTATGTAAACATTTCCTCAGATGGGAAACATGGAACATATTGTGTATGCCTGCCAATCTGTCTAGTAGTCGAATCCTATAGGCCATCTGACCTATCCTCTCCACTATAGGGAATGGCCCTACAAATCTTGGTGTTAACTACCCTGCTGAGCCAAAGCGAACTACATTCCTCAGAAACGATACTTTAATGAAGACCATATCTCCTACTTTGAATTCCAAATCGGTCCTTCTTTTATTGGCATATGATTTCTATCTGTACTGAGCTGCTTTTATTCATCAGCGGATAAGATCAATCTTCTCGGAAGTACCTCGAATCATCTCAGGTCCAAGCAGAAGTCTGTCTGTCGACTCCAACAAACAAGTCTGCGATCTACAAAATCATCCATATAATGCTTTGAAGGGCGCCATGCCTATGATAAACAGATAACTGTTGTTGTAGGAAAACTCAACCAATGGGAGATGCTCCTCCCAAGTCCCTCTGAAATCTAGGATACAGTCTCAGAAGATCCTCAAGAACTCTATTCAACCTCTCAGTCTGTCTATCTGTCTAAGGGTGCTATGCCATGCACAAATGTAGCTATGTACCTAATGTTCATTGTAAGCTATTCCAAAACTCATTAGTAAAGAAGGGGTCACAGTCGGTTACTATACTGGAAGGTACCCCATGAAGTCGGATTATCTCTCGAAGTTATACTTATGTTAGCCGTGCCGCTGTCCTCTTACTCTAGATAGGAATAAAGTGAGCGCTCTTTGTAAGTCTGTCCACTATCACCTAAATGCTCGTATTTCATTTCCTCAATCGGGGTAATCCATCTATGAAATCTGTTGAGACAATCTCCCACTTCCATTATGGGACATCCAAAGGCTGAAGCAATTCGCCAGATTTTCTTTGTTTAGTCTTTACTCACTGGAAAGTCAAACGTCGAGCTACAAATTCTACCACATCCTTCTTTATGCTGGTCCAAAAGAAAACTCTCTTTATGTCTTGATACTTTTTTTCGCTGCTCGGATGGATAGTCATTCGAGAATGATGAGCTTCCTCAAGCACTGCCTTTAGCAATTCCCCAATCCTTAGGATACGCAGTCTTCCATTTCGTCTTAGCTACCCTTTCTTGTCCATAGTGTATCTAGCTAGGTGACTAGAAGTCACTTCTCAACCAAGCCTGTACAAGATGTCTGATATATATAGGTCCTCCCACTTCATAGATCCAATGCGCTCCAATTGAGTAGGTCGCACCTCTAATGATGCTAATAATCCCAATGTGAAATCTGTAGATGGCTTAAAATCAAAGGTCGAAATGTACTCCAAGCTTTACCTTTCTATGAATAGAGCACTCAAAGTCATCCTCTGCCTACTCAATGTGTCCTCCACTACATTACCCTTGCCCGGCGTGTAAGCTTTCTCAAAGTTGTAGGACACTAGGAACTCTATCCACCGTTGTTGTCTTAGGTTGAGATCCTTCTGTAAGAACAAGTATTTGAGCGACTTATGATCCGTATATAGCTCAAATCTCTCTCCAAGTAGATAATATCGTCAGGAGTTCAATGTGAACACTATTGCATCCAACTCTAGATCATGGGTAGGGTTGTTCTTCTCATAACTCTCAACTGTCTGCTATCCAAGCGTACTGCTCAACCTTCTTGCATTAGAACGGCACCAAGCCCTGTGCCATAAGCATCTGTGTAAACTGTAAATATCTTGCTTCCAATGGGGAGAGTCAAAACTGGGGCTGTTGTCAGGGCCCATTTCAACATTTGAAAGGCATCCTCACAATCAATGCTTCATGAAAAAAGCCAAGTTCTTCTTCGTCAATCGGGTGAGCGGGGCTGATACTCTCGCAAAGTCCTTGATAAAATTTCTATAATAGCCCGCCAACCCTAGAAAACTTCTCACCTCCATCGCATTCTTTGGAGCCCTCCAATCATGAACTGCGACGACTTTAGCAGGGTCCGCTACTATCCCATCCTTGGAGACCACATGCCCTAGGAACCTTACTTCTTTTCCCCAAAAGTGACACTTAAAATTTGTTTGCCTTGAGCTTATGCGATATGAGAGTGCATAGAGCCTCTCCTAAGTATAGGCCATGCTCCTCCTCAGTCTTTGAGAAGATCAGAATCTCATCCACAAAGACCACCACAAACTTGTTCAGAAACTCCCTAAACACCCTACTCATCAAGTCCTCAAATTATGTGGGTGCACTGGTTAGCACCAAAGGCATAACCAGCCACTCAAAGAAAATGTCTGGAGTTCTGAATGCCGTATTATCAATGTTGTCCTTAAGCCACCATCAGCTGATGAAACCCCGTGGCCAAATCCATCTGGGAGAAAACTGATGCGCCTATTAGCTGATCAAACAAGCTGTCAATCCTCGGTAGCGGGTGCCTATTCTTCTCCATGAGCTTTTCAGCTCCCTATAGTCCACACATAGACGAAGTGAGTCGTCTGACTTAGTTGCAAAGATAACTGGAGCTCCCCACTGTGATATACTTCGCATAATAAAATCTTTCTTGAATATCTCCCTTACTTGCTTGCTGAGCTCCCTCCTTTCTTCGGGAGCCATGCGACCACTGGTAGAGCCACTAGCTTAGCATTCTCTACCAAATTAATTCAGAATTCTATCTCACACCTTGGAGGTAGTCCCGCAACTTCCTCAAATGCATTCGGGTAATCTTTGACCATAAGAACAAATCGCAAATCATCAACAGAAATATCAAGTGATTCTAGAAAACTGAGCATCATCGACCCCCGTGGCTTATAGGAAATTTCAAGAGACCTACCATGACAAGTAAGAAGTCTAACCACTCACTTTTCATAATCAAGGATGACACCATACATGGCTAGCAAATCCATTCCTAGAATCAAGGTATAGCCCGTAAAGCCTAGTACGTATGCGTCGCCTTCGAATTCGACACCCAGGATAGAAATTCTCAAACCCCTATATATCATGGATAAATGAGCCAATCCTCCTATGGGGTTTGAGACTACTACAGGATCAAAGACTATACTAGTATTAAGGTGCAGACTATCTACTAAAGAACATTATATAAGTGAATGTGAAGCATCAGAATCAAACATGGTTCTAACAAGATAGTCAAAAAGGGAATCAGACCTTCAACAATGACTTTCTGATCTCGATCAGGTCCACTTGTCTAAGAGCATGTACTTGTACAGAAGTTCCTGCCCCTTGTCCTTGCTTGCTAGGGTATTGCTTAGTAAAGTGTTCCACTTGACCACAATTAAAGCAGGCTTTCTTTACCTTTCTACAGTCCTTCACAAAATGACTCATAGCTCCGTAACCATGACACTTGATACCTTTCTTGATCTGAGCCTTATTAGGCTTTCCTCCTTTCTTTTGTTTTCCTTTCTTCGGCCACCATTTTTGTTTCTCACCCTTAGCCTGTGTCCCTCAGTCTTACTATCTTTCTTCTCATCCTTGTCGTCTTTGGTGCATAAGAGCCATGTCAACCAGCCTCTCAAAAGTCACCCCCGTTGGTATATGATATAATGCAAGTCCTTGGAGAGGTTGATTCAACCCTCTTGCAAATCTAAGAGCCTTTTTATGTGGTGTATTCACCAAGTCCAGACCAAATCTCGCTGGCTGATTGAACTTGTTCACATAATCCTTAATAGACACGTCCCCTTATTTCAAAGCCAAGAATCTCTCCATCTATAATCCCTCTTCTGCCTGAGATTAAAACTTCATCTCGAATCTCTTTCAGAAATCATCTTAAGTAGCTATTGGTTGCCCTGCCTGTGTCACCTCCACTAGTTAGAAGCTTTGTCCTTCAGTTGCCATGCAGCCAACTGTATCTTCCTTCTATCATCAATCTCGAAAAGACCGAACATGTTCTCCATTTCTCTTAGCCAATTCCATGCTTCAACAAAGCTCTCGGTACCACAGAACTTTTTTCCTCCTATAGCGCAAAAGCCTTTACATAGCTTAGAAAAGTTGTGTACCCGCGGAGGTGGAGCTATTGCGACTGCAACTGAGGTTAGGGCTTCTCCTTGTCCTCCGGCTAGTGTCGTAGCCTCAAGATACCTACAGAACCATGTCGGTACGGAATGCACTTGGGAAAACTGGGTTCCCCAGACATGCTAAAAAGAGAAGAAACAAAAGATTCAACAATAGATTGAGAGAATAGTGAATATGGATTGAGGGGATATGTTCTTCAAAATAGGTTTATATTTGATAATACTTTCCTTTTGAAAACAAATTTTCAAAACTTTTTCTCTGATCTTGTAACCTTCAGCTCTGATACCAAATGTGACACCCCACGTCCATTATTGTCACTCATAAGAAAATGCATTAAGTTTCATGAAGCGCAGTAGGTAACAATACAAAAATTCACAAGACGAATATAAAATAAGCAGTGGAAATTTCAAACTTTATTATCAAAATAAAACATAGTCTCAAAACATGTTACATCATCAAACCAGTTACATTAAAATCCTAGTATCTCAAATTTGCCTCATAATGCAATAAAATAAAACCATATCCCTCATAGTAAGCCATAACAGAGTAGAAAGTAAATTAAGGCGGTACATCTCAGAAAGTCCAGATATAAGCTGAAAGAAAAAGTCCTAATCACTGAGGATTGCTACCACTCTGAGAACGTGGGGAAAGGGGAAGGGCAGGAAGAAAGAAGCAAAAATAAAAGGGTCAAACATAAAGTCTAGCAGGTTCCAATCATTTTCAAATATGCATAAAATAGGGATACCAAGATAGGTAAACAAGACCGGATGAGAAAGTGCAGTATCATAAAAAACGGATAAACATGAATAACAACGATCGAGCAATGCTTCACATTTATATCCTAAAAACAGGTTGTGTCTACACCAATACTAGTAAAAAAGAATTAGACGTTAACATAATTACTTAACAGAAACAACATGATTAAATAGTTGGATTATGCATACCCTTATTACTTAACAGGATTAGATGTTACAATAATTACATAACAACAGGATTAGGTGTACCCTAATTACTACCCATGCGATTGGCTCGCTAATACGTAAATACCCCGTGTCAGCCCCGATAGTAGGATGTATCACTCCTTAACCCAGCAACTTATATAACATAGACCTATTTACTGGTGTTACAGTGTCTTAGTTTCCATAATCATGCTCATGCTCGCTCATGACTCCATCGGAACGCGCCCGTACCCACTTTCCCATTTGAACCTCTTACTATCCAGTTCAGTAAAGCGTGCCCTGGCCCCTACCTAGTGCAAGGACCTCTAACCAAATACCAACAAGGATACTGACTGATACGGGTTCCACACAGCAGGATTGACACAGAAAAGCCAAACCCCCTAAGCTTGTGCCCCAAAGTAACTAGGATTTAAGAGTTCCCAAAACCTGATACAACACCAGAACGAGGGACCTCTTAGCTTATTAATAATTACGTTTAACCTAGCAGGTTTAGGTTTACTAATAAGCATGTTATAATACTACATGTTATTATGTGTGTGCATCCCTTTCCCAAAACATCTGCCTGGATGTATGTATAATTACCTAACCTACATCTGGTACTTACATAATTTAACATGTCCTTTTTACTTAATGTCAGTATTAAGTCAAATCAAACATGCTTATATGTATGCGTACTGTTCCATTCATCTACGTCCCCAAATTACAACATGTACAAGTTCATGCATATTACCCCTTTTTATCATATAATTTTTTTTTAGCAAGTACGAGTATATGCATACTATCCCTTTTTATTACACCCCAATTTACAGCAAGTACAAGTATATGCATATTATTCCCTTCCCAAATCACAGTCAATCAGTCCCCAATTTAACAATATGCCCTAAATTCCACTTTTCATGTCATTTCTTATTATCCTAATTTTAATTGTATGCGAACTTAAATCAGATATGGTCTAGGCTTCCAAAGGCCTAGGCTTAGCGTAAACAAAAAAAGAAAAATAGAGGAAGGAGAATAAAATCAAATCACATAGGCAAGACTGGAAATAAACTAAAAATAAAATAAATAGGTAAAGGGAAGACTGATACACATAACCAATTATTTATCTAACAGTAAAGCATATAGTTTACTTATAACAACGATATAGGTGAATAAAAAGTATAGGTATTAACCTGTAAGTACTATATTTTCTGAACCCTATTTTGTTTACCTGTCATGATATAGTTCTAGGTATTAGATCTGAAAATAATAGGGAACTCATAACGGATCTTGGTGAAAAAGAGATTAGATCTCTTATATATATATATATGCCGTTGTTGAAAAGTCCACTTCTATCTCTTTGTTGATTACGGGGTTGAAGGTTGGGTACATATCTTGAATCTTCTATATTAATCTAGATTTCAACTGAGTCTCCCCATCATACTATTTAGTTTTAGATTATGCAATGGACGTAGAGAGAAAGGTGAAAATTATGTGTAGATAAAATAGGAGAGAGAGTCCCTTTATACAGATTAACAGAGCCAACCTTTAACCGTTAAATCCTTGGGTTTTAATCTAGAACACACACGTAGCACTGGGTCAGCAACAAACCTAGCCATAAAACAGTCCGACAAAAGAACCCACCCAGATCGCCGCTGGGCTGACCCACCAACCTATTGGACCGACCTAACCATGCATGGGTCAACCCACAGGTCGACCCAGGCCTAGTGTCGATCGTCCTATAATGGTCATGAATCCTGATTCTTTTTCCTGCTTCATCTTGGTTTATCATTTTGAATATTTTTGAATATATAAATATATAACCCCCTTATGTGTACACAAACTTCTAATGCTCGTAAGTTCTTCATACATTATCCGTTTTATGCATACTTGGGGTCTATCTGAATTAGAATTCCGAGATATTAATTCTGAATATTTAATTAAGTAATTCATATTTCATTATCTTTAAAGTATGGTTATAGTGTATTAAATTTTTGAGTGTTACAATTAGCTTATCTAAAAGGGTTACACCGAAACCGTAAGAGAGACATCAACCAAAATCGTTCTAGCAGAGAATCAAGTTGTTTACGAATGGACTACTACCTTCCATACTACTGAAATCTTGCCATTATATCTTGCTTTCTACAGGAATTCACTTTCAGGAGTCACCGGAAGCATACTACAGGACTTGATTAGGAAACAATACTCAAACTAGATTCACTCCTTTCGCAAGCAGGGGATTCTACTAGAATACACCATTTTGGGTTGTTCGCCATAAATTTGCCTAACATTTTTGCGCTAATAGAAGGACTTGAACCTTCGAAACCCTTTACCTCCCTATCTAGAAAGATTACCTTTCAAGGAATATAAAATATGGATTATAAACTTGAAAGAATTTGGAGTATATCAAGAATGGTCGCGGATACCTAAAAGGATGTTTCGGTCCAATTGACAAGAAATAACCATTGGTTGGGAAAGAGTCCCACGAAACAAAGGAATATTTCCGTAGGGTAATGTAGGTTGGTTGTAATGGCGCGTTTTGTTAGCTGTCGAATAATTAATTTATTTAATTATTTATATATCGATTTGGCGATATCGATAACTTAAATTACAACGTTCGAACTTATAATTTATAATTATAATTAAAACGAACCTGAAACGTCGCGGTAGTTCGAAATTTGGCGATTTGAACTTCAACTGAATGTACATGATTCATTCTAAGCCGGATTTTAGTGAAACAAGAAATGTGTGGAGCTGATGGAGTATATCTTTCTAGTGGAAGAGAAAAATCGAGATTTCGTCGTGTAGATTTTGAGATATGTCCAAATCAAATTTTAAAATAGTCGCTATATAATCGTTTATCGACCATAACGGTTTATTCGTTATAACTAGAGATCGGGCTTGAATTTAGACAAGGTTCTTTTGGGAAATAGTGATAATTTAATTTTTAGAATTTTATGGAAATTTTTAATTAATTAAATAAGCAACTTTTTATGTAGAGTATTTTGCACCCTGAAATCAACATTTTGAAGTTTCAAAATATGAGTCCATCTACCGGTATTATTATATTTTCGGGATCGTGACACTGAGCTGAACGCAATGGTATCTTTAGTTCTGTCCGTGCTTAAGGAGAGTTTTACGGAACAGGGTACACTAAAGTTTTAAATACAGTTAAACTAAAATGGTGGCGATGCTTTACAACCGCAAGTTTCTATGGCAGTTAAACTAAAACGTGGACTTGTTTGTGTGGCCTAAAAGTTGAAACGTGGATAAACTAAAGCCTTATCCCCAAGTCTTCTATAAATGAATCAAACTTAAATACTTCGCCGAAAACCTGAAAAACCAATACTTTCAAAACCCAAAATAAATAAATAAAATATCCTAAGTCTACTAAGGACCAACACTAGCCACGTCCTCCTTATTTTTCAACCGCACACTCCATGATTTAAAACGCAAGAACCCATTTCACTTTCTCAAACAAAACGCAGCTAAGTAAAATCCTTAGAAAAATAAAATCAAATACAATAAATCACCACATTCATGTTTTTAGACTCGTGGTGTAATGCTCCTCAATGCTGTATGGATCCTGTGAAGCTCGACGCAACCTTTTTCCGAGTTCGAAATCCTACAGTAGAACTAGGGTTTTCTTTTCCAGAAAATGGGTGAGGGCGAAGGCAAATTGGAGGTTGTTTCCGTGTTAAGGGTGGAAATCCGCACTCGGTTGCATCGTTTTGATGAAGTTCGATGTTTGTGTGCCGCTACCTGCAGGTGACGATCGAACTCGAGTTTGACAGTGGGTTTCGGGGTGGTTGAATGGAGATTTCGAGTTGACTGAAAATGGGTTGAAGGGATAAAGCGTTGGATGAGGGGATGAATGGTGTTGAGTGGAAGTTAAATACTGGTGTATCGGAGGAGATTGATGGATCGAAAGCTGGTGGAAATGACGGGTTTTGGGGTAACCTGTAAGAGCGACTGTTTGAGGAAGATGAGCGTAGCGGGTCGGATTTCTTAAGTATGGGGGGGGGGGGGGGGGGGCGGGCCAGATTTGTTAGTGGGCTGGAGTAAGAACGGTTTAGGCCCATCTTTAATTTGAATTCAAGTTTTGCTTTTAATTAAATATAGTCCATAACTTTGAAAATGCGTAACTTTATCATAGTTTATCAGAATTTCAAACCGTAAGTTGCGCTGGGATCGTATGGACGGACACTACCAAATGGAACTGACTGGAAGTGGATTGGGGTTCGTTACAATTTATGGAGAAATGAATTGTTCGTCTAAATCAAAGACAGTTAATCGTTTTAACGATAACAGTCCATGTGAGTAAATCTCACTAACTCTGAACAGTTTATAATTTCATGTTGTATTGTTAGAACTGTTAAAATTGTCTGTTTGACTGTGTGTTGATTGTTTGATTGAACTGCTAGTCAGTTAGTTAAATTTCTATATGGATTCTGTTTAACAGAATATATCATATGGAACTGAAAGTGATGCGATCTATATTGCCTAACATCTGTGATGCAGGGAAACAGGTTGGAGGAATCCAACAGGATTCCTCAACAGTTATTTTACTGTGATTTTTATATTGTGATATATAATGTGATGTATATAATCTGTGTGATTATGTGTGGTGGGACGATATTTATCGTTGTTATATGGTGTGTTAAATACCATGAGAAATACCAGAATGTAGGAGAGGGGTTTTCAAAGTATATTTTGAAAATAGCTTATTTATATAAAATCAAGGGATTATATATATATATATATATATATATATATATATATATATATATATATATATATATAAGAAAAAGGATTCTGAATAATAAGGAATATAGTTGGTAAAACAAATATAAAAGAATTATATTTGTAAATCAAATACACGGGAATATATATGTTAATCGAATATAAGGGGATATATTTGTTAATCAAAATATAAAGGAATTATATTCGTTAAAAGAAATATAAAGGATATTTATTTAGAGATTAAATAAATAGAATTAAACTAAAGGAGATATTTATTTGTTAAATAAATAGGAGTTAACCAAGTGAATTGGTCGAGTTAATCGAAGTGAATTAGTTAAGTTAAACTAAGTGGTTAATCGAAGTGAATTAGTTAAGTTAACTAAGTGGTTAATCGAAGTGAATTAGTTGAGTTAAACTAAGTGAATCAGTTAGAGTTAATCATTGTGAATTAGTTAAGTTAAACTAAGTGGTTAATCGAAGTGAGTTAGTTAAGTTAACTAAGTGGTTAATCGAAGTGAATTAGTTGAGTTAAACTAAGTGAATCGGTTGGAGTTAATCAAAGTGAATTAACTAAGTTAAACTAAGTGGATTAGTTCAGTTAATCGAGACAAGTAAATCAAGTTAGGTTAAACCATTTGAGTTAACCAGTTAGGTTAAACCATTTAAGTTGACCAGTTAAAGTTGACCAGTTAGATTTGATCAGTTATAGTTACTCAGTTAGAGTTGACCAGTTAGAGTTGACCAGTTAGAGTTATCCAAGTGAAGTTAATCGAGTAGAGTTGCCGAATATCACTTATTCGAAGTAGGGTTATCGAATATAGTGTATTCGAGGGAAGAGTAATCTAATATAGTTTATTCGAGTGGAGAAATCAAATGTTATTCATTTGAGAAGAGTTACCGAATATTATTTATTCGAAGAGTAGTTATCGAATATTGGTTATTCGAAGTTAGTTAATCCAAAGGAGTTATTCGAAGTTAGTTAATCCAAAGGAGTTATTCGAAGTTAGTTAATCCAAGGGAGTTATTCGAAGTTAGTTAATCCAAAGGAGTTATTCGAAGTTAGCTAATCCAAAGGAGTTATTCGAAGTTAGTTAATCCAAAGGAGTTAGTCGAAGAGTTAATCGAATATAGTTATTCGAAAGAAGGTGTTAATCGAATATAGTTATTCGAGTAAAGTTAAAAGAGTTAATCGAATTTAGTTATTCGAAATGAGTTATTCGAATTAGATATTTGAATAGAGTTAAACACATTAGAGTGATTTGAATTACTTATTCAAATAGAGTTAAACACGTAAGAGTTAATTGAATATTAGTTATTCAATTAGAGTTAAATCGAATTTAGTTATTCGAAAGGAGTTAATCAATTTGAGTTAAGTTAATCGATTTGAATTAAGTTGAATCGAAATGGAGTAAATCGATTAGAATAAAGTTAATCGAGTTAGAGTAAATCGAATATTGGTTATTCAAAGGTAAGTTATTCGAATTAGTTATTCGAAGGAGTTAATCAAATGAGTTGATCCAAAGGAGTTAGTCGAATATTAGTTATTCGAATAGAGTTAAAGGAGTTATCGATTTTAGTTTGATCGAAAGGAGTTATCGATTAGTAAATCGAAAGGAGATTTTCGAATATAGCATATTCGAAATAAAGAGATCGAATATTGTTTATTCGAAAGAGAGAGATTTTGAATATGAGTTATTCGAAGAGAGATAATCGAATATAGGTTATTCGAAGAAGAGTTAATCAAATAGAGATTACTCGGAAAAGAGTTATACGTCGAATTCGATTATAGCGAATTCGGGAAAGTACTATTTACTTTCCAGGGTTTAAATCAAGATTTAGTTATTGATTTAGAAATTAGGTGTCTGTTAAATTATTCGAGTTAGGAGATAAAGTTATAATTCAGGAGATATTGCAGAAGTAGGAATTATAACGTTATAGTTATAATCAAACGTTTTCATTTAAGAAGTGGATTCGTAACCTGAATCCGAGAATTTGCGTAAACAGATGATTGGAAAAAGTGAGTGACGAGTTTCATCTATTTCACAGTAAAGGACGTTGTTCAATTAAGGTCTGAGAGGTAATTATACCCCAACTTGATTGACTTCGGAATTGACAAAGGAATAGCTGTGGTTCGATAGAAAAGGTTGATTTGAAATATAGTTAAGTAATAAGCGATAAATGGATTAAGCGAAACGATGTTTTATACAACGTTCATTGGAAATCCGTAAATGAGTTTTGGGAACGTTTTCCAAATATAGTCAGATATGTTTTCTAAACATAGAAAATGAAATGTTTTCATGATAAGAATTTAAGAAATAGAGTTAAGCAAATTCAGAAACAGACTGGAGAGGGTAAGTTGAACGGTTTTCTAAGTGACGATCTGATGTTGCTTTCGACCTTCCGGATTGATACTTAGAGAATTGTTCTCATACTAGTTACAGTTAGGGACTGATAGATGCGAAAGAATAGTGATGTGAAAATAAGCTATGGAAATGTTTTCCAATGATTAATAACATATATTTTCTAAATATATGAAATAAGGAAATGTGAACATATGATTGATCGATCGAATTCCCATTTGGAAATAAGATCTTTGTTTGTACACCGACATGTTTTCATTTGATAGTTAAATCACAGACTATCAAAGTTTTGACCATATTTACGTTGTTAATATGGAGAGACCGGTTGGATTATTATCCAAAGAACCACTCTGTATTGGCATAAGCATTGCGAGCAATATATGCCAAAGATAAATTGAAGACGGAGTAAAGTGCAAGGGCTGTTGTATAAGTCTTAGATAACAGTGACTAAGATGGATATACTGAATAGTGCCTTCGGTTTGTCCAGTCCCAGGACAACGTATATGGAAGAAGGTCTGACAGAGTATATCCAATAGATCGCGTAAGTTGATCTGTTCAAACGTATTCACGTTTGGTGGCGGAGGAATTCGTTTCTCTTAGCTGTATACCCGTGTTATTTTTGGATAAGTCAATTTGTGATTTGGCGGGTATGACAATGTGGCATTCAAAGTGAATGATGATCAGATGTTCTGAAGATAGACGTAGCTTCTAGCCTCACACCGGGAAGTAACAAAAGTTGGGCTAGGCAGCATGGCTAGTTGGGTCATCCCCAAGCAGGGTGTATTGTCACCGATCTAGAGAATATTCATATTTATACTTCTTTTTGATTTTGTATCTTCGAATGACGGTTTGATGGCCTACAACCGTGGTGGCAATATATTCGCGACACTCAAGCTAAATGAGTGAGCGGTCATGTGTGGCCGGGTTGCAAGACGTTCTTGTTGAACCCTGAGTGTATCACCTCTAGAGTACACTATTCAGAAGGTGCTCCCATACCTTGTCTGTTGGAATCCATCCTCCGATAAGCGCCCTGCGGTTTATGATTTTATACTATGTATGTAGAACGTGAGATGCAAGCGTTTCTGCTAGATTGATACCTATTTGTACTTAGACATTATTATAATATCACAATGATATTGCTTGTCAAAGTTGTTCAGATACTCATAAGGGAAAAACCCGTTCCGTATTTACGGCGTGGTCTTATGAGATATCCTATACCTGTTTTAAACTATTTTACTCATACCAGTCCCATGACTGACCCGGAGTTTACTTTGTTGTTTTCCCTAAACTCTTGGGTGCCTAAATTTGTACGGGCAGTCAAGTAGTCGGGATTTACAGATATACTTGGAGAGCTTGGAGGAGGAGGCTGCAAGATTTTATAGCTATAGTTATTTCCGCTGTGTTGTAAGTGTTGTACTCTGATAAGTGCTATTGTATATATATAACTGTTTACTTCAAAGCTATGTTATATATTATATGTTATTCGTTCCGCTGTGAGATTCGTGTTACTCTGATGATTCTGATGTTCTTCTTCTTCTTCTATTCTATTAGTTCTATCTTTTCTTTCTCACCCTCTAAATTCTTTCACTAACGTCTCGGAATTTCCGACTCTCGAGGAGTCGGAAATTTCCAGCCGTTACATTGGTGCACACATAAACGAGCACATTTTTAATCACATATTTAATCATGTTTTAGTTAAATAAATGAACATATTAGGGGTATTTTACATGATTAAACCATGATTTAAATGGATTAAACATGATCTAAATGTTTTCAAATCATCACTCATTGGAGAGGTAAAACAGTCCTTTGTTCATGCGCTAATTTTTGATAAAATTTACTTGTTCCTTTTAATTGTTTTTTATAGAAATTATGTAGAAAATTTGAAGAGGATTTCATGGAATACACATGAGGATATGAAGATATACATGTACATACACAAAAAGATGGAAATCATTCATCCCATGAATAATGGAGGACCCACCTATCAACCTAGCCTACCTTCCTTTAAGGCTACAAATTAGGGGTAAATTCATTAGTTAAAAAAGACAAAAGAACTTCATGTATTTTGACTGAAGGATTAAGATCTAATGACACGAAGCTCATATACATGAAGAGGGCATTTTGGGTAGTATCCCTTATGTTTCATGTATCTACTTTGACCTCATTATCTATATCCAAATGTAACACAACAGATCAATTGGAAATAAAAATGGCTTCTTATGCCCTCACTTTCTCTTTTGTGTTCATTTCAATTTACATGCTTCCTTTTATTGTTAGTAGATTAGATTTACTTTCATGCAAGTAGTGTAGCTTTATTTTTAGAATTTAATTTAGTATTTAATATCTTGTCATCATTGTTTGTTTCTACTTCTTTTGTTATTTTCAATGTTGAATTCTCTTTGTTCTGAAATGGTAACACTAATGAGAGGCTAAATCCCTACAATTTTGGGATAATGAAGCTCTGTTTAACCATGGATCTTTACCATAATTTTCTTATTTACGCTCTCTTATTGTGCTTCATCTCATATTGATGTTTATGATTTTTATGTGTTCATTATTGAGTTTAATTGCCAATATTGTTTACACCAAATAAGCTATGCTTAGTCATATGCTCGCTAATTACCTCTTCATCTACATATGATGATGGTGATTAAGTGAAGACTGAATCAAAATTTGATGGTCTATATTTCTAATTAATAGTTAGTAAGCCATGCTTAAAGTACATTTCACTTTCAACTTGTTGTCATTTTTGATGAGATAGAGTAAAGTGGTATAGTGGAAATGTTATAATTTTATGGTTTATTTGTGCTATTTAATAATGCAATAAACCATGCTTATGAAAATCAAATAAACTAACTTCACTAATGACTAAAAGAAAGAGCATGGTCTCATTTTATGTTGATTCTTGTGTTCTAGAGATTGGATTTATTCTAAGTTATCATTTAATCTCATAGTTGTCATTCAACTTTTGTAGTTACCTTAGCATACGATCTAGGCTGTTTCCCTCTCAACTTTGGATCTTAGCACCCAAGAAGTCTATTTGTACAAACGATGACGGCCTGTATTCGGAGTTCCCCTACTTACACCAGATTTAGGCTTTGATTCTGCCTTTAGGTCTTGAAGCGACCGGAATCACCAACGGATGTAAAGGTTTGACACATAGTTTGTTACATTTTGCAATTTTTAGTTAGTTAAAACTCTCACTTGACTTTATTTAATTTGATCGAGTAGAATTAGAGTTAATTCTTTCCTTGTGGATCGACCCGTATTTGCCACGTGTTATGTGTTAACTAGCTAAAAGCTCGTTCAGACATAGCATCGAATAACATGAATGCACTCGACCAGACTAAGCTCGAAATAGGATAAATAGTCACTCATCATCAAATGGTCGCTCGCTCACTCCCAGCAAGCCATCTCGCTCGCATATATGTCATGCTTGAGTTCAACAGGGTCGAGAAACCTTCCTCAATGATGGGTTGGTCGCTCACCAGAAAGCACACGCGAGCACCATGTGTCGAACATGAAGTCTTGTACTGGTTGTTCACCACCTCAACACCACGTGGTCGAGCAGAGCACCATGCAGATAGATCAAGTAGCCTTCTCAGCCTTGGGTCGGGAAACTTCTTCAATGTTCGGTCGAGGAAGCTACAAATCAGTAATCGAGCGGCATCCATGTGGGAGAGACTGAGCAGCTTCATGAGATCGAGAAGTCCTCTCACGTGAAGATCTGGAAGCGAATCATGTAAAGAAAGAGATGGCATTTTTGTAAATCTTCCCTTTCCTGAATAAAACAAAGACACAAGGATGAGATAAATAGGAATTCACGTGACCACTTCACAAAGCATGGACCTGATCGCTCATTCAAATAGAAGATATCCATTATTGCCAAGCATGAGTACCTGGCCCACTGTATATAAAGTTGCTCATTCACGCTTTGAAGAGGTCGCTCACCCATACCCTCTCACTCGCGCACGTCTAAGTCATACCTACAAGAGTGAAGTGAGCTGACGCTAGCTGTAAAGCGCGCTCCACCAACTGTCCAATGGCAATTCTATAGATACACCAGCGTGAGACCCGTAACTAGTTCACCATTATTACAACTTTGCCACCTGATCCAAACTTCTCCTCTAAATACCCCATTTCACCACACTTCAAGGGACTGATTCCTCTACCCCAAAGGGCTGGCCAAATCCTTTCTCCACCATTCTAAAGCTTCTCAAGCTCCATTAATGGCCGTAAAATCTCACTTCATCTTCCTCCATCACCAAATGGACCAAGTCTCCTCCTTCCTCCATTAGAGATCAATTCAAGCCCTCTCCATCCATTCCAAACCAAGATCCATCATTCCCATCGTCTCAAGCTCCATTCAAGTTCTCTCCTACCACCATTATTCCTCCTCAAAGCTTCAAATCACATCTCAATCGCCATGGACTCTTCGTTGATTCTCAAAGTGCTCAAACCGTGAAGTTTACACTCTCACGCTCATCGCATTCAAAGGATCCAGTGGCTTCCATAACGTATTAGAGAGAATCAAGTCATTAAAAAGAAGAAAATCATTGTAAAGAGAGAGAATGAGCCAAAAAGAGATGTATAAGATGATGAACTTTGTAAATCTCCCAAATGATAATGATATGGCTTCCAAAGTGGACGTAGATCTACTCTAGATCGAACCATTATAAAAAACCCGTGTCTCTTACTTGCTTTTTCCCGCTTTTTACTTGCATTAATATTTGTGGCCCCATTTTCATTTTGCATACCATTTGGTGAAGTGTGATTTCTCACCTTTGGTGTTTGAACCATTTTTGATTCAAACATTTAGCACCCACCGTGGGACCGCGTTCGCATTCCTCTCCAATTCAAGAGCTTTGCATTGAAGTTCTAAGCCTACTTTTACCATAGATTCTACAAGTCTAAGATCTAGCCCAATCGACGAGCTCTCTTCCAAATTCAAATCCATGTCCAAAATAATGGCTAAGTCAAAAAAGACCGCAAGTAAAACCGTTGGAGCACCCAACGACGTTGCTAACCACGAAGCCACGCCGCCAACTAACCGTTTCGAAGTTGGCGAAAATTCAATAAGTGGAGCCGGAGTGACTAGAGCCGAACTAGATGCCATCGTTGCTAACTTGAGCCAATGAATGGAAGCCTCCAACAAAGCCCTAATCGGTGCTAATAAAACATTAATGGATGCTAATCAAGCTTTAATGGATAAAATGAGTGCTCTTTTAAACGCTTAAGCGAATCCAGCTCCTCCTCAGAAGGTCCATGTCAACCTTGAAGGGAACGCAAATTCATCAACCACCGATCATCTTCACAATGACAACTTGGAAAGGTTTGTTGACAAAAGCAATGTTAATATCGAAGACTCAAGGTTGAAGGCCAAAAACCATTCCGATCGAAATAACCGATGAGTTGCAAGTCCCATTACGGAAGCATCTTCCCATGGTAGAAATGAAGGACCTAGATCCTCTAATCACGATCGCTCGTCACGACGAGCATCCGGTAACGAGATCGAAGTCTGATCTTCGAAGCGACACAACTCGAAGGAATATATCACAGATATGGCAAAGCAAATCATGGAAGATAACATGGCTCGTAAGGATATTGAACAGGAATGGGACTTCTCTCTCAGCAAAAATCCATTCACAAAAAGGATCCGCAAAGCAGAATTCCCCAAAAAGTTCACTCATCCTACCCTATCTCCATACAATGGAACTTCTGATCCAAACCACTTCCTATACAAATACGAGTGGCATATGAATGCAGCCAGAGCGACAGACGAAATCAAATGCTTGTGCTTTCCTCTTTATCTTGAAAGCAAAGCATCATTATGGTTCACAAGATTGCCACCCAAATCCATCAATCGATTCAATGATTTGACTTTGAAATTCAAAGAGCAGTTCAGGCTGCAAGCTACGAAGGATAAGGACGTTATTTCTCTTACGTCAATGAAGCAGGATCCAGGAGAATCCGTCAAGGCTTTCCTCAAAAGATTTAATGATGCTGTATCTGAAGTTGGAAATCTCGTGCCTCGCATGATCTTAATGTCTCTAATCGGAGCCATAGATGCGAAGAGTGAATTCGGTAGATGGATTAAAATGAAAGAACCAAACACGCTTGAGAAATTCTATTAAAAGGTCGAGGAGTACATGAGAGTCGACACTAATCCTGTACCTCTTCAAATTATCGTTGCTAACCCGATTCTTGAAGCTCCCAAAAATGCTGCTACCCAATATAATCAGAAGAGTAATCAAGGGCAGAAGCGCGCCAATGACGAGAATAACAAAAGGCTACTAAAAAGTCTTTCCTTTTCAACTCATCAGAGCTGACGCCCTTGAATGACACTCCTGAAAATATCTATCTTACAACAAAAATTCTAAAGAGTATGAGGAGCCAAATCCGATGAGGATAAGCGACAAAGCATCAAACTTGGGGAAATTCTAGAGATTTCATAACCAGCCTGGTCATAACACCAATGAGTGCCGACACCTGAAAAACCTCATCGAGGAGTTAATCAGGAAGAATAGGCTGCAACCGTATGTAAAAAATCCATAGACTATGATTCCTTCTGCAACTCTACAAGGGCCTGGGGCATCAAATAATCAGTCTGGTCTAAGCAACATAGCTCCTGCTCAAATCGATCCATGATTGATCATCAACTAAGGATCAATGTTTAGTGCTCCAATTTCAATGGCTCAGAATAAGCGATCAACATCGCCACCGCTTTATTTCATTCTCTATTTCTACTTTAGTTCATGCTTTAGTCCATGTTTTACTTTCTGTAATACTCAAAACTTCTTGTAAACAGTCTGTAATAATCTACAAGTGGTGCACTGAACATTAGCTTTATGACTAAGAGCATATCTGTCTGAATGAATGTCTTGCATGCAAAATTATATGTCAAATCAAAACTTACTTAAAGAATGATTTCATATTACAGGCCATCTATCGAGTGCTTTTTCCTATAACATCGTGACCCTAACGACGCTAGTTCAAGTGCCAAAAGCTATAAACATCAAAATACACAAATGAAAAATAGAAAAGCACCGCCTTGAAAAGTGAATGGGAAAGGTCACAAAGATTCAAACAACGAACAAGCGCCACGACAAACAAATGCGAGAGTTGTAACTTTTGTCGAAGGGGCACTTCCCCAAGTGAGAGGTTCAAAGCCTCAGTCCCTAAACCAGAATAGCCTGCCAAGTCAAGCATCCGACAAAGGGACTGATAGCTTCCCCATGAAATGATATAATAGCCACCCAAAACCATTTGCGTAGCATCTGACATATCAGATGTGAAGAACGAAATCCATTTTCATAGCATCTATCATATCAGATGTGAAGAATGAAATCCATTTTCTTAGCATCTAACATATCAGATGTGAAGAATGAAATCCATTGGCGTAGCATCTGACATATCAGATGTGAAGAATGAAATCCATTTGCATCGCATCTGACATATTAGATGTGAAGAATGAAATCCGTTTGCGTATCATCTGACATATCAGATGTGAATAATGAAATCTATTTGCGTAGCATCTGACATATCAGATGTGAAGAACTAAATCCATTTGCGTAGCATCTGACATATCAGATGTGAAGAATGATAATCTATTTGTGTAGCATCTGAGATATCAGATGTGAAATATAAAAATTCAAAGTCCTTCCCTAGCGGGGGCACAATCATTAAATCTCGAATCCTCCCTAAATGGAGGCACAAAACCCAAAGTCCTCCCTTAGCGAAGGAACCAAACATAAGACCTTCCCGAGAAGGGGCACAATGATATAAAAACTTCTCCAAGTAAAAGTCTCAAACTAGTCGGCTTTAGTCGATTAGTTGATCTTAAGCGTTAATGAATCTGAATATTGTGTTTATACAAACAGTAGTCAACTAGTTATAAACCATTGATTAAAACAAATCCAGTGCGAACATTCTATTCAATCCAAAGTAAAATTCGCTATGATTCATTACTTAGCTAATCCACTATCGATGTGGAATCGATGGTGACTATAAGTCCAAAATTATGCAATTGCTTGTTTTGATTACAGAACAAGTGACATGAAGCATATGAATTCAAAGCATGACTTGTCATAGCAAATGAAAAAGCTTCGATTGAATCTCAGCGCAAGTTGTATTAGTAATGTTTAGTTCGAAGCCTGCATTTTTCGCAAGCAAAAAAAATCCAAGCTTCGATGGGCAAATGTTAACTAGTTAAAAGCTCGTTCTGACATAGATCGAACAACATGAATGCACTCGACCAGGATAAGCTCAAAATAGGATAAATGGTCGCTCGCTCACTCCTAGCAAAGCTATCTCGCTCGCATATGTGCCATGCTCAAGCTCAACAGGGTTGAGCAGCCTTCCTCAATTATGGGTCGGTCGTTCACCAGAAAGCAAACGTGAGCACCATGTGTCAGATGTGGGAGAGATCGAGTCAAGCAGCCTTCTCAGCCTTGGGTCGAGCAACTTCTTCAATGTTTGGTCAAGGATGCTACAAATCATTGATTGAGCAGTGTACGTGTGGGAGAGATTGAGCAGCTTCATGAGATCGAGAAGTCCGCTCGCGTGAAGATCTGGAAGCGATCATATAAAGAAAGAGATGGCATTTTTGTAAATCTTCCCTTTACTGAATAAGACAAAGACACAAGGATGAGAGAAATAGGAATTCACGTGACCACTTCACAAAGCATGGACCTGATCGCTCGTTCAAATAGAAGACATCCATTATTGCGAAGCATGAGTACCTGGTGCACTGTATATAAAGTCGCTCATTTATGTTTTGAAGAGGTCGCTCGCCCATACCCTCTCGCTCGCACACATCTAAGTCGTACTTGCATGAGTGAAGTGAGCTGACGCCAGCTGTAAAGCGCGCTCCACCAGCTATCCAATGGCAATTTTGTAAATACACTGACGTGCGACCCATATCTAGTTCACCATAATTATAACTTTGCCACCTAGTCCAATCTTCTCCTACAAATACCCCATTTCACCACACTTCAAGGGACCGATTCCTCTACCCCGAAGGGCTGCCCAAATCCTTTCCCCAACTGTTCTAAAGCTTCTCAAGCTCCATTAATGGCCGCAAAAGCTCACTTCAACTTCCTCCATCACCAAATGGACCAAATCTCCTCCTTCCTCCATTAGAGATCAATTCAAGCTCTGTCCATCCATTCCAAACTGAGATCCATCATTCCCATTGTCTCAACCTCCATTCAGGTTCTCTCCTACTGCCATTAATCCTCCTCAAAGCTTCAATTCACATCTCAATCGCCATGGACTCTTCGTTGATTCTCAAAGTGCTCAAACCGTGAAGTCTACACTCTCACGCTCATCGCATTCAAAGGATCCAACAGCTTCCATAACCGATTCGAGAGAATCAAGTCATTAAAAAGAAGAAAATTATTGTAAAGAGAAAGAATGGGCCAAAAAGAGATGTATAAGATGATGAACTTTGTAAATTTCCCGCATGATAATGAAATGGCTTCCAAAGTGGACGTAGATCTACTCTAAATCGAACCACTATAAAAACCCCATGTCTCTTACTTGCTTTTTCCCACTTTTTACTTGCATTAACATTTGTGGCCCCATTTTCATTTTGCATACCATTTGGTGACGTGTGATTTCACACCTTTGGTGTTTGAACCATTTTTGATTCAAACATTATGATTGTATGCTGTACGCTTGCGGTTTATTTCAATTTGTGTGACGGATTTCTAATTAAATAGAAATTCCATAGCATCGAACAAGTTTTTGGCACCATCTCCGAGGATTGAACCCAGGTCTCCCTTTTAAATTTAACTTTCCTTTTGTAGAAGATCTAACTTTCCTTTTCCGAAAAAAAATCAAATTTAAA
Organism: Allium sativum; assembly: GCA_030737875.1. NCBI lineage: Eukaryota > Viridiplantae > Streptophyta > Magnoliopsida > Asparagales > Amaryllidaceae > Allium > Allium sativum. Next base: position 26,754 of record JASFAX010004242.1, read on the forward strand.
AACAAAAACCAAAATTTCATAACTCTCGTTTTTAAAAAAATTCACTTCAATTCTAATCCAAATCTTGTTTTCACTCATTTACTTCTTTTCCTCCCTTATTCTTGCTAGTGCACGAGTATCTAGACTCGTGACACTTCTACGAATTGCTAGACTCGTGGCTCTTCCATTAATTATCTAGTTCGAACATACGTTCATTCAACCATGGCCGACAAAAATCCCCCTCGAACTCTTATGGCTAGAATCTTCCTCGATCGAGTTTCTATCCCTTCTTGCATCACTATACCTACTCCAATGGGTAATATCTTTGAAATTCATTTTAATCACATAAATGCTCTTCCAAAATTCGACAATTTTCAATGTGATGGCGCTTACATTTTTTTAGCCAAATTTGAACAAATTTGCACTACCATAAAACTTCAACAATTAAGTGATGATGGAGTCAAACTTAGGTTAATTCCATTTGCACTTATCGATTACGCCGAAAAATGGTTGGATAGCTTGCCTTCAAATTCGATTTGAACATAGGAGGAATTTGTGTAAGTTTTTCTAAAGAAATTTTCCTATTTGAAAAAAAACGTCCAAAATTCGAAATGAAATCGTCAATTTTCATCAATTTGGGGGTAAATTATTCGCAAAATACTTCTAGAGATTTAAAGAACTTTAAATCAAATGTCCACGTCATAATTTTGAAAAACGTAATTTAAGATAGCAATCAGATTGTGGGTCTTGGGCTAGAATCTATGTGCCATGGAAACTTTCTAGCCCAAGATCATGATGTCGCTTGACAATTTCTAGAAAACTTGGTCGAAAATCATCTCCATGGGAAAGATCTAATGAGAAATCGATTTATTCCCAATTAAATGCCCATTCAGCAGGACTTCTTTGGCCTTAAAAGCGAAAATGGACGCGATGATAACCAAATTCGATATCGTTCTTTCAACAAATCAAATGAATCAAGCTTCTCAAGTCGCATGGTACATATGTGAAGATCCTTATCACATTGTGGATCAATGCCCGCATTCGTTACAACAACTCAATGCTTTTGATAAAGTCAAGAATGACCCATTCTCTCTATTGTACAATCATGATTGGAGAAACCATCCTAATTTTTCTTGGAACCAAAACAATCCAAGTACAAGTTCGGTTCGATGCCCTCTTCAACCATTTTCCAATAATCCTTCGAATCGTCCTTTTCAACAAAATCAATTTAAAAATTTTGCGCTATCTTCTCAGAACCAAGTGCAATAATCATTCATTCCCCAAGACGAAAAACGAATGACCTTTCTTGAAAAACGTTTTGAAACTCATACTAAGGTGGCACTCAATCTTCATTTGAACAATAGTTTACAAAACCTTTTAGCCTCATATATGTGAAATACAAGTCAATCAATAGCGAAACTCGAGTTCTAAATGAGTCAACTAGCATTCTCAGTGGGTGAATAGGAAAGAGGGTCATTCCCAAGTCAGCCAGTTCCAAACCTCCGAAATCAAAAACTAACTCGAGCCAAGCTAATGTCGTTTAAGATAGCAATCTAACTCAAATGAATGATATCATGACTTTGTGATTTGAAACGAAAATCGATATCAAGTTTTCCATCTAAACAACTTACTATATATTCCTCTTGACTCTTACAAAGCCATAAATGATCTCGATCCAAATGATGAGTCTAACTCTAATCCTAATTCCGAGTCTAAATTTCTTCCAACTTAAGCAGATCGACCTAACTAGTTTCATTCCATTTCCACACCGTCTTTGACCAAAGAACACTCTGACTAAATGGAAAAGATGTTAGACATTTTTAAACAAGTTAAAATTTGCATCCCGCTTCTTAACATCATTTGACATGTCCCGACTTATGCTAAATTTATCAAACACTATGTACCTAAAAAAGACACACTCATGTACCCAAGAAAGTCTGCTTAGCTACTGGACTTAGCAAAGCCTTAACCCAATCAATTCCAGTCAAATACAAACACCACAGATGTTCAAAAATCTCATGCATGATAGAAGAATTTTTTTATAACAAATGCTGAGTTGATTTGGGTGTAAGTGTCAATTTGATTCCATTTTCGATTTACCAAAAACTTCGCTTGGGTGAACTCAAACGAACAAAGGTAACTCTTCAATTTTTCGATCGTTCAATTAAGAAACCCATGGATAAATCATGGATGTACTCATCAAAGTTAGTCAATTCATATTTCCTGTCAGTTTCATCATTTTAGAGACTCATCCCATGAATAATCCAACAAGTCAAATTCCACTGATTTTAGGTCAACCATTTTTGGCTACTTTCAATGCTTAATATATCATCGCAACAGTTCAATGAAATCTCTTTTGGAAACATGACTTTAGATCTTAATATTTTCAGTCTTGAAAATCAATAGAATGAATCACACGACCAAACATTAGAAATTAGTTCCATTACGAAAATTTTAAAGACGAATTGATTAACTTTAATAATGGATGTGAGGCCCAGTACGAAAAATTATTCCAAGACTTTCGTAATGAAATCGAATACACACTTCTATTTGAATTTTTCCTTGTTGAATCTGAATCTCAACCAAATTCTTTGATCGAGCAACCACCAAAGTTGGATCTTGAACCCCTTCCCGATCACCTCAAGTAAGTACACTTTGGTGATAACGAAACTTGTCGTGTCATAATTTCATCAACTTTAACTCATGATAAAGAAATTTCTCTTCTTTCAACTCTTTCTAAAAATAAAGAAGTTATTAATTGGTCCATTTCTGAAATTAAGGAAATTAACCCTGCAATCGTTCAACATCGTATTCACTTAACAAATAAATACAAACCCACTCAAGAGGCACAACGTAAGCATAGCCCTAAGAAGAAAGAGGTTGTTAGTGAAGAAATTCTTAAACTCCTTGATTATGGTATCATTTACCCCATTTCCGATAGCGTATAGGTCAGCCCCATTCACGTCGCTCCTGGAAAATCCGGACTCATCGTTGTCGCAAACAAATAAAACGAACTTATTTATGACACCCCACGTCTGTTAATTTCACTCATAAGAGAATGCATTAAGTTCCATGAAGCACAATTGGTAATAGTATTACAGAGAAGATATAAAATAAGCAACGAAAAAATTTTCAACTTTATTATCAAAATAGAGCATAATTCTCAAAATCAGTTACATCAACCACTTACAAAGTACTTAAAATCTGTCTTTTTAAAACAAAATAACATAATGCCATAAAACAAAACCGTATCTTTGCCACAAGCCATGATGGAATAAAGTCAAAAAGATACATCTCAAGAAATCCACGCTAAGTCCAAGCTACTACAGAAAGTCCTAGTCATTATTGAGTGCTTCCACCCTGAGGACCTATGGGGGAAGGAAGAAAGAAGCGAAAGAAAAGGGACCAGACATAAAGTCTGGCGAGTTTTAGTGATTTACAAATATGCATAAATAGGAATGCCAATACAGGTAAATAAGACTTGGTGAGAAAGGTATAATGATATAAAAGGTAAACTAAACTAAGCAAAATAACATGATGGACAAAATAACAAGAATAAACTTATGATTAAGTAATGCTTCACATTTATATCCCAAAACAGGTAATGTCTGAACATATATATCTCATGTTTTAGGTCTTAAGTCTTAAGTCTACACCAATACTAGTATAACAAGTTCAACATGATTTCATAACAACAGAATAATCAGCAGGATTAACAGCAGAAACAAACATTAGGTTTAAACAACAGGATTAGGCGTACCCTAATTATATAACATGATTAGGTGTTAACCTAATTACATAACAGCATGATTATGTGTATCCTAATTACTACTGAAGCGATCGACTCCCTACTACGTTAATACGTTGTGTCATCCCCGACAGTAGGGTGTATCACTCCCTAACCCATCAACTATATGACACATACCTATTTACTAGTGTTATAGCGTCTTATCTTCCCTAGTCGGACCCATGCATGCTTATAACTCTGCCGCAACGCTCCCATAACCACCCTCATGTGACCCTCTTACTATCCAGTTTAGTAAAGCGTGCTCTGACCCCTATCTAGTGTGAGGCCCCCTCTAACAAGATACCGATAGGGATACTGACTGATATGGGTTCCAAACAGCATATTGACACAAGCCAAACACCCTAAGCTTGCGCCTCCAAAACTAGGATTTAAGAGTACCAAAAATCGATACAACAGCAAGAATGAGGGATCTCTTAGCTTGTTAATACTCATATTTTAACCTAGCAGGTTTAGGTTTACTAATAAGTATGGCTGTAATTATTACATGTCATTATGTGTACAACCCTTCCCAAAACGCCTGCCCGAATGTATACAATTCCCTTAACATTTCAGTTTATTAAACTAATCTGGTACCTACCATATTCTTAATATGGAAATTTGCTTATTGTCCGTTTTAAGTCAAATCTAACATGTCCATTTCATATGCATCTTAACTATGGCCCCAAATTACAACATATATAGGCTTATGCATATTTCTACCAAGTTATAGCAACATATACACATTATCCCTCTTATTAGTTTACAACAAGTCTAACATGTGTATATTTTTCCTTTTTCTCAAAATAAAGTCAATCAGTTCTAATTAATTAACATGCTTAATTTTCCTTTTTATATCGTTCATTATTTCCCCAATTATACGCACATTCTAGTCGGGTATGCTTGGCTTCTAAAGGCATAGGCTTGGCATAAAATAAAAAGGAAACAGAGGGAGAAGAATAGAACCATATAGGCATAAAGACTAGAAATAAACATAGAAAATGGGAAAAGGAAGACAACTACATTTAACTTGTTATTCATCCAACATCACAGGCGTATGTCTAACTTGTTTAATCAACATCACAGACATGTGTATAACTTATTTAGTTAACATCACATGCATATGCATAACATGTTTAATCAACATCACATGTGTATGTATAACTGATCATAACAGCATAAGTGAAAATATGCATAATATTTATGTTACTAACATTGTAGATCCTAACCAATTTTATTTAACTGTGATGTTCAAGGTCTAAGAAATTAGATCTGTAAATAATTGTAACTCATGTTGAATCTTGGTGAAGATAATGATATAACACTACGCCGTAAGAAGTCCAATCCAAGTCCAAGTCTTGATGTTGCCTCTGTTCAACCCAATTTCTAACAACATTCCCCCAATTGTATGTTTATATTTTTTAGAGTAATTTCAGAGAGGAAGAAGATATGAAGAGGTTGTAAACTAGAACTGAGGGAATCCATCTATTTATAGCTTTATAGAGTCGATGTTAACCCTTAGATTTAGGTTTTAAATCCAAACCATACAAGTCATGCTGAGTCAGCAACGAATATAGTGTACAATACAGTCCAGGTTCGCAGAATGAATCTGCCCAAATCCTCGGGTGGTCGGCCTAGGGTCAACCCAGCCTCCTATAGGTCGATCCACAGATCGATCGGGGCTGAGCTTTGGTCGTCCCCTAATGAACTGGTTCCCACACACATCTCGTTTGATTTTTATGGACATATGCTTTATATATATATATATATATATATATGAACCTTATGTGTATACAAACTTCTAAGGTCCATAATTTCTTCTTACTTTATCCAATTTCGCAAACTTAGGGTCTACCTGAACTAAAATTCCAACACAAACGCAATGGTAATGCCGATTTTACTAATTTTGAATATTTTATTAAGTTATTCACAATTTATCATCTTTAAGCATGGTTATAGTGTGTTTGAATTATGGGGTGTTACATTCTCCCTTACTTAAAGGATTTTGTCCCCGAAATCTCCAAGTAAAGAAGAATGCTATTGTCCTAACAACCACAACCATCTACTCATCCATCATCCATAAGCATCCATTGTCCTTAACATTCTTCTAATGCTTGTATGAACATATGCAAAGGTGTGTGTATATGTCCTTACGCTAACACGAAAATCAGTTGGTCGACTGATTCAGTTGACATGCTTAATGCAATATATGTTTGTGCCATGAATCCAAAAATGTATGCAAATAGTCCTAGTATAACATGTAAAGTCTATATGTGTGCACAATCGTTCGACCAAATGCAACATCCATATGATGATACATCCATTTTCATCCATAGAAAATCTAAAATGCACAGAGATCCATTTGCAATTTGTAAATGACTAAACCGATCTAGTGCTTAGTGTTTGTATATGCATCCACGAGAAACCACTAGCAAACACTTGCATCCACTTGCAACTATCAAACATAACATGCTTTCAAACACGTGTTTCCAACCATTAGTTTCTACCTAAGAATCGAAAGGTTTGAACGGTAAGATAAATAAACTAGAATAATAGAAGCAAATGTAAAGTGGAAGCTTGGAAAAGAAGTCAAGAACGTAATCTTAAAAAGAAAAGGGTAAGAAGCACGAATCCTATATTCTGGTTCCCATGTTGCATCCTCGCGGTGTAACAACCCGCCCCGAATGGGCCTAAATTTCGACCTAGAAAAGGCCCATCGAAACTTAGAGCCATTCTAAACTGGTCATTAGTTCCGGTAAGGATTACATTTGCACATGATATATATACACAGATACTTCGAATGGAAATCTCACACAACAGAAAGAGAAATTATAATACTCAAATAAGATGTACCAATATTTCAAAATCTCAGAAATACAGTAGTCACAGTTACAACTGTTCAATTTATACATCAAATAGTTCATTCTCATAAGATTCCAAAAGAAGTAAAGCAATAACTGCTAATAATAACATAACAACTTCGCCTTCTTCATCAGCTTCAATCAGTACTTCATCCATGGATTTTATCACATCTACTGATATATTGGATGTTAAGGAGAGGGGTTAGAACTTAAAGTTCTGTGTAATTGAATATAGTGTTACTTAATGTCCATACCCTATATTTTTAGTAGGTTACATATATCAAGATATGTCTATGCAAGACACAAGATTCACAAAAACACAAGTATCTAACCAATGGGGTGGATATCCAAGTCAATCGCCAATTAGTGTTTTTAGGGTAAAGACCCAACGAGGTGGCATCCTCGGTGACTTATGGCCCTATTAAAGGTGGATTCTTACGATCTCTTATAACCCTGAGGCGGAGCCCAAGCCCTTTCAGACCCCTTCTTAGTACGTTAACGTTCATAAGTCTATTCTCTCATTTGTAATATGAGAAGTAATATTGCGAACGTTACTACTTAACTGATATTACCCGGTAGGATACATATGTTGCTTAATACTTCCCTTAGACAGTTGGTGAGTAAGTAATAGACACATATGCTTCAATTAAAAATCTGTCCATAGTTGACCCCTTACAAGCTTCTCGACGAAGTGGACATCTCCATGAACTATCTTACACCATTACCGTTTTATGCCTATCCACTTTTAAAGAAGGAGGACCAAAAGACCTACTTAAAATCTAGTAAGAGTGGGTCCCATGACTTTGGTTCCTCTTCGAGGAATAAACCTTCGGAGGGATCCTAGTCTTAACCACTTAAGACCAAATCTAGATAAAAAAGAGAGTCAGTCACTTAAGACCTCCTAAAGGCGTAGTAAACCTACTTATTTTCACGCGTAATAGACTTGTATATATAGTTATATACATATACACTAGACCTCTCACATTAAACGGTACACCTATAGATGCTGGATATGCTGGTCGGTTCTGGGCAGGCTTCTACTACAAGTTGGTTTAACCTCGTGTCTAGTGTACTAAGTTCATGAATGGCCTATGGTACCTAGACATCTCACAATAGTTGGACCTAGTTGTGGCTGCTGGATTTGTCGGTCGGTTCGGAGAATGCTTTTACCACAAGCGGAAACTAACCTCGTGTCCATGTGTCACTTATTTCTATATTTAAAGCCATTCTATGTACGCATGCACAAACAAATAAATATATATTTGTTAAGGAGATATTTCAAATTCGAATTCCAACCTAATTTCATTTATTACACTAATGAAATTTTAAGTACGTTGATTACTTTTATATAAGTAATATAATAATAGTGCCTAATTAACATAAACATTCATATAAACGGGGAAATGTTCTAACAAGGCGGCTGTCAATCTGTTCAATTCAAGGTATACAAGTTAGATTTTCCATACATTTACCGCTGCAACATACACATGATGGCATAACGACAATATAACAAATAGAAGTGAATGAAAACTATACATACATAACAATTTCAACTTGCATCCAAGGCTTGTTGGAATGATTTCAATATTAGAGTAAAAATAGAGTATTACATACACTTATGCTTATATGTTTATAATCCCTATTTCACATAATTCAGCATTTTTGGCGTTATGCACATAAAAATGCTTACATTTGATCTGTTCACATTTGAATGTGTTTGTATTCAAATTAGGATCCAAACCCAAACCAAATCGTGAAATAATCAAATCTAAACCCTTTTAGGTTACACTTAATGGTAAATAAATGTGAACTACATAAAATAGGAATGATAGTAACAACACCCATATTCATTTATAATCCAATACAAAAACCAAAAATCCACAAAACCTAATTATTCATAACAATTCATACGCAATTACAAGATAGACGATTTGGGAATTTTCATGTTTAAATTATCAAATTGATAAATCCCCTTAGGCATATCTATTCACATGACAAACTAGTAAAAACATGGATATGCCTTAAGTAAACCATATTTCACTAACAGATCTAGGCGAAATAGAGAGAAATTTGTGGTAGAATTACAAGATCTGCATTAATTCTTTACGTTCAAGCGGGCTCCAATAATCCTCCTAATAGTATACATATAAGAGACATACATTAGAATCTTATACATATATGTTTACGCTAATTTCCAGAATTCTAAACTTATGTAAATTAGAATAGAGGGAGATTAGAATAAATTCAGAAAATTAGAAACCTCAACCTATTCTTTTATTTTTCTCTAGAATTTATCAATGGTGGAGAGACAACATGGAGGAAGAGATGGAGAATGATTAGGGTTTCCATGCAATGATAGGAGGGGTATACATAGTTGACCGAGTAAGCATAGACTGTTGAATTAATTAGAATTACTCCAAGCCATTAATTCATGTATATCCTCTTTGAAAAACCCTAACCAGCTAGCTTTATTGGGTTGTCCAGCTGCCGGGCTCTCGACGCCCCTTAAGGAGGGGCAGTCGACTGCTTTGGGGCTGGAACGCCCAGTAAGGCTGCGTTGCCGAGCTGTTTATTTTATTTAATATGTTCCTTAATCTCTTTATCTTATTCCATACATGCAATACATGGTGTCCCCCAGATCTTATCTCTAATTCAAAATTTGAGTACCCCCCTTTATTTATAATTTATAATTTGGACAATATATATGTAACGACCCACATTCTAGGCATTAAAGGATCGTAGAATATTTATTACTTCCGCATACGAAGTCGTATAGTCGTGTAACTCTGGGAGACAACTATTGGGGTCATTTCCCGTGTTCACGATTTTTGCCGAATTTTAAATGACCGTTTTACCCCTGGCAAATCTTGTTTTGCCTATAACTTTTGATTGATAAGAAGTTTTGACCGGAATCCACTTCCATTGGATTCAAATGATGGTTTACCTTTCCGTAAGGTGGTCACATTTATTAAATGGACTTACCGTTTGGGAGATATGGCTGAAATAAGGCTTGGAAGGTGAACAACGGCTTAACCGAGCTTAATAGGGTAATTAGTTGAAGGGCCCATAACCCATTTTGGGATTAGGATTATGGGGAGGCTGAAATTAGTTAGGAAACCATCTCATTTTAGTTTTCTGGCCGCCACCAACATTCTTTGAACCCTAGCAATGGCCTCCAACCCCCAAATCACCTTCTAATCACTTTCTAATCACATATTAGCTAAATCTACATCAAATCAAGGCGGATTGGCATTAAATCAGAGTTAGGGCTTCTGTGTTACATAGGAATTCGACCCAAATTAGTGGAGCTTCAGATCTAAGAATTTATTTGTGGCAAAGGTGAGTAATTAGCATGTTTTTACACTACTTACGGCAATTAGGGGTGATTAGTGATAATTAGCGAAATTATGACTTAGAAAAATATGGAAAAATATGTAAAAATTCTGAAATATTATTTTATGCCTCTGATAAAAATTTAGGTTAATTTGGATTAAGTTTGCTAATCGTATGGTTAAACATGCTTAAGGGGATTAAGGGGAAAATCATGCTTTTTGAGTATGTTGGTCTAAAATAACCTATATGCTTGATGTTTTGACCTTGTTGATTGATCCTATATTTTATTACTACTATTTGTAATGTTTTATGATTGATTAGTAAAGTTATAATAGTTGAAAACGCCGTCGTATGGCGAAAATGGACGATATATGCTCGTTGGAAAATGTGCAGGGTTTCGGATCAGAACGGATTATAGGGCTCGGATCGGATCAGAGAACCGAGTAAGGAAATTCGAACCAGACTGGAACGTGGCATAAGAGGAGGCTTGGCAATAAAGAAGGCCATTTGCATAGAGTTGGAGTTGGGTTCGGATCGGAAGCGAGGGCATGAGGATCGGATTGGAAATGGTGAGGACAAACCGAGGATGAAGCAACTGAACCAAAACGAGTTGAAGTGGTGGCAGGAGGACTCAAACCGAATAGAGGGTGGCAACCTGAACCAAGCAGAAGGCGAGCGCCCGAACCAAGTGGAAAACCGAGCAATGGTGACCAAACCGAACCGAATGGGGGAACTTGAACACTTTACACCCAAACCAAACCGGGTGTGTGCTTCTATTTCTACGCGATGACTTTTCGGAAGACCAACTCCAATTCGACCAAAACCCAAGATGCAAAGAAAGTCCAAATGGGAAGTTATTACTTAGGATTCATATGGGAACCGACGTATTAACTTCATGAGTGGGACTTTGCTGCGGGACGTGTGCAAAGGGGTTATCGACATCTATAGCTTTGATTCACTATTGAGAGACAGATTAGTGGCTATGGATCATCTCAATGGGACCGTTAAGACTCCTAAGGGCAAGTGATCGTAGCATGGATATGAGCCGGTGCAGTGGAGTCGTCATGACTCCATGGAGCAAAGTGGATATAGCAAATGATTAGTGGCTATGGATCAGCGCAATGAGATCATTATGACTCCCAAGGGCATGTGATCGTTGCAAAAGATTGGGTGATCAAAGTGGTGGATATCGTATACTTTACGCACCGAGTGAGAAATGTGAGGATGATTGCTATATTTGATGTTTGCTATCACCATGACATGCACACCCCCTCCCCGTTGTTTTCGCACCATGTGTTAGTGACACCTTAGAGTATTGTACATCTTGTTGTGCTAACCTTGGTTGCAGGTCCAGGTTCGGGTATGGTTATGTATATCTTTTATTGTTCTATTTTACTTCTTATCGCTCATACTAGACTTTTGTCTGACCCAGAGCTTTATGTCTCTTCTTATTACTCTGGGTGCTCCTAAACGAGCAGGCTAGAGACAGGTTAGCTGGTTATGCACGAGTAGCTGTCCGGAAACGAGCAGGTGGCTTCCATGCACTATTTACATATATTCTCCCTGTGTTGTTGCTGGTCACTACTTTGGGCATTAGTAGTGTACCTTCTATTTTGCTTTAGAGACATTTTTAAAAGATAATAATGATGGTCTGGATCATAAGCTATATTTTGAATTTTCCGCTGCTATTATGGTTTAGTTCTCAGCTTATGCACTGTCTCGCCTGTTTTATATCAAGTTATGTTATTATTATATCTTGTTCCATGCACAGTGAGATATACTACAAGTTTCTTGTTGATTCATCGTTTCAACCCTTTTTCTTTGATGACCGTCCCGTGCTGGTTGGACATCAGTACAGCGCATTCCAGGGAAATGCCGACTAGTTCGGGGCGGGCTGTCACACTTGGTATCAGAGCTCTAGAATGCGTAGTTAACCTAGGGAAAGACACCAGGGAGAGATAGTATACGTATATGAGAGCGCGTATTTGTGATATTCTGGTTTTCAAAAGTTATATATACTATTAGTATATTTAACGATGAAGTCACACTGCACTTGCACCATTAAGGAGATGGTTAATCGTTTTCTCTTTACAGATTGGACGATGAGCCGATATACGAGGGTACAGGTTCAGGGGCCAATAATAGGAATACCCCTGACTTGAGGACAACGTTTACTACCTTCATGAGAGAGATGCTTAGGGATGTTCAGGGAGCAACTCATAATGCTGCTAATGATGGTGGTGCAGTAGTGCAGGCGCCTAGGGTCGATTTCGCCAAGCTTTGCGAGGATTATACTGGTCTTAGTGGGAAGTCGTTCCACGAAACGGAATCAGCTACGGATGTTCAAGGTTGATTAGATAGTTGCGAGTGCATCTTCGAGGATTTGAGGATCGATGATGCGATGAAGAGAAAGCTAGCATCCCGTCAGCTGCAAGGACGAGCAATGAATTGGTGGAATGTTATTAAAGCAGCTACTCCTGAGGATTAAGTTACTTGGAATCAGTTTAAGACTCGCTTCAGTGACAAGTTTATTCCGACTGCTTAGAAATCAGAATTGTTTAGGAAATTCTTGGAACTTAAGCAGAATGGTAGGGTAATCTCAGAATATATTGTAGAGTTCAATACTTTATCGAAGTATGGATTATCTCTTATCGATATTGCCCAAAAGAAGAACGAGAAGTTCATAACTGGCTTGGATGAGTACTTGGGGGAAGGCTGATAAATCATATATATGAGACTTTCGAATCTATTGTGAGAAAGACATTGAGATCTGAGAGCCTTTACCTTAAGTCAAAGACCGAGGTTGCTATTACATCTGCAGGCGAATCAAAGCCACAGGCAAGCGGTGGAGGCTAGAATAATTCGCAGAATAAGCGAAAACAGAACCAAGCTAAGGATGGTCAGAAAAAGAATAAGAAAGATTTTGAGTACTATAGCTATGGAAAGAAGGGCCACTATGCCAAAGATTTTGGAGCAAAGCCAGCGGACAGGAAGTGCTTCAATTGCGGCCAAATGGGACATCACAAGGATAAATGTCCACAACCCCCTAAAGAGAAGTAGATTGTGAAAGCGTATCCTATCAACGTTGTTCCTTCTTCGTTGAATGCCCCAACTGTGGCAAAGAAGGGAAAGAATATCGTCATTCAAGGTATGCTTTCTGTTTATGATGTTCCTATTCGAGTACTGTTTGATATCGGGGCTTCCATTTCCTTCATATCTCGTGACCTGGTAGATAGGTTGGGATTGGAACCTGGGATAGTCGATAGACCTTTAGTTGTAACGAACC
>JASFAX010004243.1:0-39991 GCA_030737875.1 Allium sativum
CTAGAACTTACTCAGTCTTTATGACTGACCCTTTTCCTTTCGCCTCTTTTTCTTTCGTCCCCCCCCCCAGGTTCTCAGGGAGGGAATACCGCAGCTTGATCAGTTTTCACATCCAGCTTGAAGAGAAAGAATGTATTGCATGGATCTTTTCCGTTTTGGACTATGGCTTTGGACAGCAATTAGGGGACTTTTGCAGTTTATTTATGTTTTCTTCATGCTTCTTTAAATAATATAATCAAGATAGTTATGATTTTGGGAAGTATTATGGCATGGTTTGTGTAACACGTATTTTGAAGAAATAAAAGTTGTTGTTTTCCGCTGTTCAAAAATATGTGTTATTATATCTGTCTTGTATATCTGTGACTTATACTTATAAACCTCCACCAAAATTAGGGCATTCCCTTTGAGAGTGACCCTAACGGAGATGGGGTGTTTCACTTCCGATGGCCATAACTTCTTCATACGAAGTCCAATTCACGCAAACTCAGACTCTATTTCAACTAGAATTCCGAGACGAACACAATAGCGCAACCCATTTCCCACAATGCTCACGTCTAAGATGAGTTATCCTTTAATTTGGGAATATTAGTATAAATAGAATTACAGGGTGTTACATCTCTCCTCCCCCTTCAGTTATTCGCAATCGATTAAAAGAAAAAAGAAAAAAAGCGCTGAACCCTAGAACCGTGATGCTCCTCCTCAGACCACAGCTCTGCTGCACCCCCTCCCCTCTGCCAACTGCCACCGCAACCCCCCATCTCCTCTCCTCCTTCTCCTGTGGGACGTGAGCTCGCGAAGAAACCCATCGCCTCCTTTTGCATTGAAACCGCACCACCACCACTTACGCGACTCCCTCCCTCTGCTTCACCCGACCACCTCCAGCGTGTGGCAGACCCCCTCCTCACTATATACTGTAAGTTTATTTATTTTAATTCGTTTTGAAAAAAAAATAGTTTAATCAAATATATAAAGCATTGTTTTTATGTATGTAAAGCTATAATTTTAAAATTAGTAGCGAAATAAAAATATGATTTTTATATTGGTAGAGTAATAAAAATATGATTTTTATATTGGTGGAGTAATAAAAATATGATTTTTATATTTGTAGCGTAATAAAAATATGATTTTTATATTACAGAGATAACAAAAGTATGATTTTTATATAGTAGAGATTATAAAAATATGATTTTTATAATATAGAGAATATAAAAATACGATTTTTATATATATAGCAAAATAAAAATCTGATTTTTATTATATATATGTTGAGATAAAAATTTGATTTTTATAGCGTCGAAATAAAAATTCGATCTTTATATAAGATGTAGGAATATAGGAATATAATTTTTATATAGAAAGAAGTGTCGTAAAAATATATGAAGTAGAAATAAAAATGTGATTTTTATTTATTGGAATGAAGCAATAAAAATATAATTTTTATTATGAACAATGTGGTAAGGACTGCATTGGAATTTCAAACAAATCCAAACGGTTTAGAAGTTCAGAAGTAAAACTGGTGGAGTGGAACCCAAAGGTGAGAACACCTTACTCTTATTTTATTTTCTAGTTTGAATATATACTAGGATGCAGACGGTGCTTAGCAGCACCCGACACCCGTCGTCCACAGACCATGGATGACTTGTTTGATTGATGTGTTGTGAATTTATTGTGTGACGTGGAATGAATTAATATTTTATAGTTAAAAATATAATTTTTAACCTGTATATAAAATAAATATTTATAAACAAATCGGATGATTCGTTTATGTACACACATTTGGCTGATATGGTTTGGGATGATAAATTTTACACATCGCCCAACTACACAAGTAAAACCTGTGTTTGATTGTTTGAAACCCCACACGGGTATTGGGATGATATTGGACATACACTAATCCCAATAATTAGTTGTATGTCAATTGATTGGTTGACAAGCTGTGTAAGCGTTAAGTATTTTATTTGATGCTTGTGCAGTGTAGAATGCACTCTGGATGATGGATTGCTGTTTTCATTGTTGTTATACACATTTGTTGTGTGAAATCCATATAATCAAATTATATGGTAATTGACTGTGTCTGATTCCAGTCCAGATAGAATGAATATTCTAAAATAACTATTATTTTATAATAACGAATATTTTCAAATAATATTCAGAAAAGAATCAAAATATGATTTTTATGTCCGATTTGGGATGGACAAAATTATATTTAAATATATAAAGTCGTGTCGATTAGATTGACGCCATTTTGACGTGAACGTTATTTATATCGATTTTATTCATTTTTATAATAAATATCGAAAAGGAATTGATTTCAAAATACATTGTTTTGAAAATACTATCATTTATATATCGATGATATGAAATATTCAATTTTGATTAGAAATTGAATAGGAAGTTGAAATCGTTTTGAAAACGAATTTAAAATGATTTATAAAATACGTTTTAAAAGGAAATCTATGAAATATATATAATATATATATGTATATATTATATATATAATGGCCTGAATAGAAAGCGACGCGCTGCGGTAGTTCGCGAATTTCGACCATTCACTTCGAACGGACATTACGGGGGATCCGACTGTCGGATTCTCCTAAAACCAGAAACGTTGGGTTTGTATCGAAAAGAGATTTCTAACGCATATTACAGATTTGAAATCTAACGGTTGGATTTGGAATTATGTCCAAATCAAATTTGGAAAAGGTTGCCGTAAATGCAGTTCGATGGCCGTTGATGGAAATTGACTGTACTGGCCTTGATAAAATTATTAAAAATATCAATAATTAGTGTAAAATCATAATAAATGATTTGGGGAGAATTGGGATGAAAAATTCCATATTTGAAAAGATAAAAATAGATTTTTATCGAAATGAACTAGTTTTGAACTAGAATTATAATTCAATTATTTTTAAAATAAATGAATTGGATTTGAAATGGTTTTAAAAATAACCAGAACTTCCAATATATGAATTGGAATGGATTTAAATCGAAATTTTCTTTGGAATATTTCGATGTTGGATTTCGTGATTATACAGATATTATTATGGAAATTTGATAGATATATTTATATCGTTATTTCCAATACAATATTTGTTGGTTATAGTATTTGATATCGAATATAAGCCGATATATTTTCTATTCAGAGCCTTGTATTTAATATCAAATAGGATTTGGGTTTGTCGTGAATGGTGTCTTCATTAACACTGTTCTTAAACCCAGTTGGGAAAAAGATTAAATCTTTTTATTTAGATTTAATGAAGTATACCAATTAAATAATATTTAAATGGAATTGAATTGGAATTGAATTGGAATTGATTTTTGGGTTTATCGTGAATGGTGTTTTAAATAACACTTGTTCTTTAACCCGATAATTAATGGAATGTGAATTGGGTATATCGCGAACTGCATTTTAACGACATTCGTTCTTTAACCCGATTTACAGTGAAATAGGATTTGGAATTTATACATCTTTTTGTTAAGATTTAAAGGAGATTTTCCAAAGTAAAGTTTTCCAATTTAACGTATTAAATTGGAATTGAATGGAATTCGATTTGGTGATAATCGAAGTAAGCTTCCGTAGAGGAAGACGGTTAATATATAAATTTAAAAGGCCTTGTCGTTATTCCATTTAAATTATTGGTCGGATATGGAAGTTTATATCGATTATATATATCGAATTTTTTTCTACGAAGATTCTATTGTTAACGGAATGTGATTTTGGGTTGTCGTGAATGGTATCTTTAATAATACTGTTCTTAGACCCAACGGAGTTAATAAAATCATAAACTAATTGGAGATTAGTTAAGTTGAATGATTTCCTGGGTATTGTTCTGATGTTGGGTTCGGCCTTCAGGGTTAATACTTTGGGAATTGTTCACTTGCTAATTGACGGTTAAAGGTTGATGGAATAGAATGTGATTTCGGGTTTATCGTGAACCGTGTTTTAAATGATATTGGTTCTTTAACCCAGTTAAAGACAGGATATGATTTCCTAAGCTAAACAGTCATTAATATTGATTTTTGGGAAGATTAAAATCGAGTGGAGTTTTAATTAATCTTTAATTAGATTGAAAAGATCGAGAATGGAGTATCACCAGTTTTGCTCCAAGCGATAGTTAAATCTTTAATTTGATTTGAACGTGAAATGGTAGTTGAATTTACCGATAACACCGTGGTGTTAGATATGAAGTATTACCAGTTTTACTTCGTGGGATGAATAGGTTGGGGTTGGGAAATTTAACAAATGATTTCTTCGGTAAGGTTTGTTAATCCTGATTAGTTTGGATAAACCATAATTTGGTTTGAATTGATATTCAAAGGAAGATTAAAGAATAAATTTAAAGAATTTATCTTTGATAAAATTAATGGGAATCTTTCCCAAAGTATAAGAATATTTGAATAAAGGAATATTCTGGATTGGAATAAGGCGTGTGTTGTGCTTTGATAACACTTGTTTATTATATACGCGAGTTATTCAGAAATACCAAGTTTATCCCATTCTGAATAACTGAATCGACGATGAAGATGGTGGTTGAAGACCGGAGGTCTTCACATCGTTTGGATAATTACCGATGATCTTGATTGGGCTGTACACCCAAGAGGAGGGAATTAGTTGGTAATCGTCCAGACGTACTTGGAGATTAATGGATATGCGGGAAATAAGGTTCCTCCTGTTTCGTTCAAACCCAGAACGAATTTGTAAATGGATGTGTGTATGACATCAGATTTCATTCTGTGTGATTGATATGGGCTGCATAGTGTGAACTGCCTGTGTAGCATGTTGAGATGCAAATGATTAAGGTTTCTGTTGAAAAGCAGAGTCTTATGGTTGATGATCAATGCACGACCTTTGTGGCGTAGCTTTGTGTAGCGTTAATTCGCGAGCCTCACACCCCGGTGTGAACCAGAAATGGGAGAGGACCTCCGGGTGGGCATGCGTTTCCTTCTAGCTAAGGTGGTGTCAGTGACCTACCAGCCCTGACATTTATATTATTTTCACCTATGTGGTTGTTGGATTGCGAGGCACCTCGGATATATCGGTGATTATGTGGAGCCGATGGAGTAGTAGGACTCATATACGCCCCCAAAGGGCAGGGAAACGCAGTGTTCATGCATTATAATCCACATCGAGGGGACCGGCCCTGACGATCCAAGGTGCAGTTGCGGTTGTTCATGAGGCTCGGGCTAGACAGTCTCGAAGCGGTAAGGACGATCCCTTGCCTTGGTTCACAGATGGAAATCCAACTTCCAATACGACATATTGCGGTTTTGATTGTAGATCCTAGTATTGGCGACATGATATATTGTATCCATGCCGTCTAGGATTGATACATTTATATTTGAAGTTGTTTTACACACTATGCGCTTATAATAGTATCAAATGATTTGTTTTAGCGTACCAAGCATTCTTTGTCTATTATAAGGTAAAACCCTATCCTTCGGCTTGTGTTGCATTGTGTGATGGGACTTGGGTCTTATAATAGCTTCACTGTTCTTTATTTAGCATTGCGCTGTTGTTTTATGCACTGGTATTCTTTGGAGGAAACCCGTTCTGTGTTATACGGCGTGGTCCCTTGATTTACCTATCTTTAAAATAAAGATTAATAACTGTTTTAGTTCTCATACCAGTCACATGACTGACCTGGAGTTTATTGTTTTAACCTAAAATCTGGGTGCCCCTATTTTCACACAGGCAGCTAGTAGTTTTGATTTTGCAGATTTATATTCACAGGATCCTGGTTTACAGCAGGAATGATACTCGGAAAGCTCTGTATTCGTGTATTACTTTCAGTTGTGTTTTGGATTATTTTTCCGTTGCAGTAATGTATCTAAATCTCTGATAATTATTGATGTATATTATTTATTCATACTCTGTATATTCTTGTATTCTGATGGAATTATTGTAATTAACAATGAAATGTTCTTTTGTTTGTGTTCCGATGTGTCGTGTACTCAACACAATCCTTGCTTTCCTTAACGGGGAAGTTCTGGTCGTTTCAGCTGGTATTAGAGCTCTGGTTTATAGAAACAAGGCACATTAGAACCATACGAAAGAATTCATCATAGATTGGATTAGTAATATCCAACAAGAATGACTCATTAGAGATGGGATCAGTAATATCCTAGAACGAGTATGAAGAGTATATTTTTAAAATGAAAAGATTTTTTGTTTTGAAAATTTAAAACTTATTCAACGTATTTGAATATTTATTTTATATTGATTTAGAAAATCAAGTATATAAAGATTTTGTGTATACGTCTGATCCGCGTGTATTTGAAGTTTTAATATACTGGATACGTATAGTATCACACTCTAGTCGCCCGGGAATGATTCTGATGATGGGTACCCATCACCAGTGTTGTGTTCGAGTTTCGAAAGGGGGTTATCTATATATTTCCAATTGACTGGTGTGAGAACCAAAACTAGATAGGGATTACTGTCGTGATTTGGCATCAAAAATATGATTTTTTGGGCTATGTATCAAAGTTATGAATTTTAAAAGCTAATCAACTTATTGATTGATGATTGTGTTGTGTGTTTATTTATTTAAACCATTATGTAGATGTATGGTAAATTTAGGCCAAATTGAACCAAATGTAGAACTGAATTGAAATTTATTGGATTTGCATGCATGTACATATGTATGTGTGAACAGGTCATAGCAAGGAGGCTAGAGAAGAGGAATAAAATTGTTTGCCCGACAAATAGGTACATGTTTATTGTATTTCTTTGGGTTTGGATGATTTTATGAGCCGATTGGCTAGCCACTTGGCTATTTATTTTTCTTTTTAGATTGGAGAGGCCTTTATGGCAATTTCGTGATTTCCCCGGTGCTCCGGTGCAGGGGTGGTTTTGGCGAAAATTTTCGAAAACTTAGGGTGTTAGCCAATTTTTTTGAAAAATTTGAAAAGTTCTTAGAAACTGAGAAGTTGAAGAAATTAAGCCTCAATGAAAATAATGAAAGTTGAGTTGGTTTGTAAAACAACTTTCAGCTTTGTTCCTTTTTGGGGACGAAAAGTTTTAAGTGGGGGAGATTGTAATAACCCTGAAAATCAGAACCAATTTAAAAAATTTATTTTGGCAATTTTGATGAATTTTGAATATTTAAAATGATTTATTTTAAATAATAACGATGAGAAATTTATTTTGAATAGAATTAGAACGTATATATTTATTTGAATCGTCATTACAATATAAATATTTATTTTTAATTATAATAGGAATCAAAAATGGCGCGGTAGTTTGTAAATTCGATTTCAAATTTCAAATGATTGTACAGGATTC
This sequence comes from Allium sativum, assembly GCA_030737875.1. Classification (NCBI taxonomy): domain Eukaryota; kingdom Viridiplantae; phylum Streptophyta; class Magnoliopsida; order Asparagales; family Amaryllidaceae; genus Allium; species Allium sativum. The sequence continues at coordinate 7,286 of JASFAX010004243.1, forward strand.
AAAATAAACCGGATTTTAGAAAAACTAAAAATATTAGAATCTATTTGAGAATAACTTTCCAACAAATCTGAAAAATTGAAATTTCATAGCGGGAATAAAAAGTTATGCCCAGTTGAAAATTTAGTATAGTCGCTATGGAATTTTTGACCCTTAATAATGGAAATTTTGCAAACGACCTCTGTTTTCGACGAAACCACTTTTTTTGGATCCGGAATGTCAAGTTATTGCTAGATTCCGAAATTCGTAATTTTCTGAATCAATATGTGAGCGTGGCAAAGTAAAACGTGTTCCGACAGTTTCAGTCAATTTCGATCGACCAGAAAATGGCCATTTTTCAAACCGTCTTCAAATTTGACAAAATTTGTTTTGTTAGAACCGTATCGTCGATACGAAGCTAGAAAGTATTTTTTGGGAATTTTTAGAGTCAGTATGTGGCCCCGATAAATTGAAAGGTGTGTTCCAATTAAATATATAGATTTATATTTTGATTTTGACGAAAACTGATCGAAACAGCTGAAAAAGCTAATGAAACATATCACATTGTGTTTGGAATGGGGGTAATTAGCTAGGAGAGACAGTCGGTGGGTTTGATTTCGAGTTCAAAATAAAAAGTTGCTTTTTGAAATTTAAAAAATAATATATATATATATATATATATCCCTCTTATCTCTCCTCCCCCTTCAGTTATTCGCAATCGATTAAAAGAAAAAAAAGCATTGAACCTTAGAACCGCGATGCTACTCCTCAGACCACCGCGCCGCACCCTCTCCCCACTGCCAACTGCCACCTCGACCCCACCATCTCCTCTCCTCCTTCTCCTGTGGGGCGTGAGCTCGAGAAGAAACCCATCGGCTCCTTCGGCGTTGAAACTGCACCACTACCACTCACGCGACTCCCTCCCTCTGCTTCACCCGACCGCCTCCAGCGTGTGGCAGACCCCCACCTCACCGTATACTGTAAGTTTATTTATTTATTTATTTTAATTCATATTGGAAAAAAAATTAGTTTAATCAAATATATAAAGCAATGTTTTTATGTATGTAAAGCTATAATTTTTAAACGAGTAGCAAAATAGAAATATGATTTTTATATTGGTAGAGTAATAAAAATATGATTTTTATATTATAGAGATAATAAAAATATGATTTATATATAGTAGAGATTATAAAAATATGATTTTTATAAGATAGAGAATATAAAAATACGATTTTTATATATGTAGCGAAATAGAAATCTGATTTTTATTATATATATGTTGAGATAAAAATGCGATTTTTATAGCGTCGAAATAAAAATTCAATCTTTATGTAAGAAGTAGGAATATAAGAATATAATTTTTATATAGAAAGAAGTGTCGTAAAAATATATGAAGTAGAAATAAAAATGTGATTTTTATTGATTGGAATGAAGCAATAAAAATATAATTTTTATTATGAATAGCGTGGTAAGGACTGCATTGGAATTTCTAACAAATCCAAACGGTTCAGAAGAAAAACTGGTGTAGTGGAATCCAAAGGTGAGAACTCCTCACTCTTATTTTAGTTTCTAGTTTGAAATGTATAATAGGATGCAGACGGTGCTTAGCAGCACCCGACACCCGTCGTCCACAGACCATGGATGACTTGTTTGATTGATGTGTTGTGAAATTTTATTGTGTGTCGTGGAATGAATAAATATTTTATAGTTAAAAAATAAAAATTTTAACGTGTATATAAAATAAATATTTATAAACAAATCGGACGATTTGTTTATGTACACACATTTGACTGATATGGTTTGGGACGATAAATTTTACACATTGCCCAACTACACAAGTAAAACCTGTGTTCGATTGTTTGAAACCCCGTACGGTTATTGGGATGATATTGGATATACACTAATCTCAATAGTTAGTTGTATGTCAATCGATTGGTTAACAAGCTGTGTAAGCGTTAAATATTTTATTTGATGCTTGTGCAGTGTAGAATGCACTCTGGATGATGGATTGTTGTTTTCACTGTTGTTATACACATTTGTTGTGTGAAATCCATATAATCAAATTACATGGTAATGGACTGTGTCTGATTGCAGTCCAGATAGAATGAATATCTTAAATTAACAATTATTTTTAAATAACGAATATTTTCAAAAAATATTCAGAAAAGAATCAAAATATGATTTCGATGTCCTATTTGGGACGGACACGATTATATTTAAATATATAAAGCCATGTCGATTAGATTGACGCCATTTTGACGTGAACGATATTTATATCGATTTTATTCCTTTTTATAATGAATATCGAAAAGGAATTGATTTCAAAATACAATGTTTCGCAAACACTATCATTTATATATCGATGATATGAAATATTCAATTCTGATTAGAAACTGAATAGGAAGTTGAAATCGTTTTGAAAACGAATTTAAAACGATTTATAAAATACGTTTTAAAAGGAAATCGACGAAATATATATATATATATATATATATATATTACATATATTATATATGTAATGGCCTGAATAGAACGCGTCGCGCGGCGGCAGTTCGCGAATTTCGACCATTGACTTCGAACGAACATTACGGGAGATCCGACCGTCGGATTCTGCTAAAACCGGAACCGTTGGGTTCGTATCAGAAAGATTTTTCTAACAAATATTACAAATTTGAAATCTAACAGATGGATTTGGAATTATGTCCAAATCAAATTTGGAAAAGGTCGCTCTAAGTGCAGTTCGATGGCCTTTGATGGAAATCGACTGTACTGGCCTTGTTAAAATTATTAAAAATATCAATAATTAGTGTAAAATCATAAGAAATGATTTGGGAAGAATTGGGATGAAAAATTCCATATTTGAAAAGATAAAAATAGATTTTTATCGAAATGAACTAGTTTTGAACTAGAATTATAATTCAATTATTTTTAAAATAAATGAATTGGATTTGAATTGGTTTTAAAAATAATTAGAACTTCCAATATATGAATTGGAATGGATTTGAATCGAAATTGTCTTCGGGATATTTCGATGTTGGATTTCGTGATTATACAGATATTGTTATGGAAATTTGAATGATATATTTATATCATTATTTCCAATACAATATTTGTTGGTTATAGTATTTGATATTGAATTTAAGCCGATATATTTTCTATTCAGAGCCTTGTATTTAATATCAAATAGGATTTGGGTTTGTCGTGAATGGTGTCTTCATTAACACTGTTCTTAAAACCAGTTGGGAAAAAGATCAAGTCTTTTTATTTAGATTTAATGAAATATACCAATTAAATAATATTTAATTGGAATTGAATTGGAATTGAATTGGAATTGATTTTTGGGTTTATCGTGAATGGTATTTTAAATAACACTTGATCTTTAACCCGTTAATTAATGGAATGTGAATCGGGTTTATCGTGAACTGTGTTTTAACGACATTCGTTCTTTAACCCGATTTACAATGAAATGGGATTTGGAATTTATAAATCCTTTTGTTAAGATTTAAAGGAGATTTTCCAAAGTAAAGTTTTCCAATTTAACGTATTAAATTGGAACTGAATGGAATTCGATTTGTCGATAATCGTAGTAAGCTTCTGTAGAGGAAGACGGTTAATATATATGGAATTTAAAAGGACTTGTCGTTATTCCATTTATATTATTGTTTGGATATGGAAGTTTATATCGATTATATATATCGATTTGTTTTCCATGAAGATTCCATTGTAAATGGAATGTGATTTTGGGTTGTCGTGAATGGTATCTTTAATAATACAATTCTTAGACCCAACGGAGTTAAGAAAATCAGAAACTAATTAGAGATTAGTTAAGTTGAATGGTTTCCTGGGTATTGATCTGATGTTGGTTTCGGCCCTCGGGGTTAATACTTAGGGAATAGTTCACTTTCTAATTGACCGTTAAAGGCTGATGGAATAGAATGTGATTTCGGTTTTATCGTGAACCGTGTTTTAAATGACATTGGTTCTTTAACCCAGTTAGAGACAGGATATGATTTCCCAAGCTAAACAATCATTAATACTGATTTTTGGGAAGATTAAAACTGAGTGGAGTTTTAATGAATCTTTAATTATATTGAAATGATCGAGAATGGAGTATCACCAGTTTTGCTCCAGGCGATAGTTAAATCTTTAATTAGATTTGAACGTGAAATGGTAATTGAATTTACCGATAACACCTTGGTGTTAGATTGGAAGTATTACCCGTTTTACTTCATGGGATGAATAGGTTGGGTTGGGAAATTTAACAAATGATTACTTCGGTAAGATTCGTTAATCCCGATTAGTTTGGATAAACCATAATTTGTTTTGAATTCATATTCAAAGGAAGCTTAAAGAATACATTTTAAGAATTTATCTTTGATAAAATTAATGGGAACGTTTCCCAAAGTATAAGAATATTTGACTAAAGGAATATTCTAGATTGGAATAAGGCATATGTTGTGCTTTGATAACACTTGTTTATTATATACGCGAGTTATTCGGAAAGATCGAGTTTGTCCTATTCTGAATAACTGAATCGACGATAATTCGAATATGAAGACGGTGGTTGAAGACCGAAGATCTTGATTGGGTTGTACACCCAAGAGGAGGGAATTAGTTGATGATCGTCCAGACGTACTTAGAGATCGATGGATATGCAAGGAATAAGGTTCTTCCGGTTTCGTTCATACCCAGAACGAATTTGTAAATGGATGTGTGTCTGACACCGGATTTCATTATGTGTGATTGATATTGGTTGCATAACATGAATTGCCTGTGTGGCATGCTGAGATGCAAATGATCAAGGCTTCTGTTGAAAAGCAGAGTTGTAACACCCCGCATTTTTAATATAATTAAAAATGTATATATATGCATAGATAGGTAAATAATGGTGATGCATAATGAAAATTAATTAACATATGAAGAAAAGATTAATTAAAAGACAATGCATGTTGTAACGACCCGGATTTTCAACGACTTTGGTTATCGGCATAAGCTCGATGTCGATAACCAAAACATTGAAAAATCCTGGTAATTAGTGAAAGAAATTAGAGGGCGAGGAAAGATAAGATAGAAACTTAGAATAGAAGAAGAAGAAGAACACAACATCAGAGTAACACGAATCTCACAGCGGAACGAATAACATATAATATATATAACATAACTTGAAATATACATCTGTGCTTGAATATACATCAATATCAAAGTACATCACTTACAACACAGCGGAAATAACTATAGTTATATGATCCTGAAGCCTCCTGCTCCAAGCTCTTCCAGTATATCTGTAAATTCCCGACTACTTGACTGCCCGTACAAATTTAGGCACCCAAGAGTTTAGGTAGAACAACAAAGTAAACTCCGGGTCAGTCATGGGACTGGTATGAGTAAAACAGTTTAAAAACAGTTCGAACAAGTAAACGATATCTCATAAGACCACGCCGCATAATGGAACGGGTTTTTCCCTTATGAGAATCCAAAATATCTTTATATCAAAAACCTTTTGATATTATAATAATGTCTATCAACCACAGTATATATATATAATCATCTAGCAGAAACGCTTTCATCTCACGTTCTACATATATAGTATACAATCAAAACCGCAAGCACGTATTGGGTAATGGATTTCCAACTATGACAAGGTATGGAACCACCTTCCGCTAATGTACCTCTAGAGAGGAATACACTGGGTTCAACAAGAACATCTTGCAACCCAGCCACACATGACCGACCACTCATTTCGCTTGAGTGTATCGAATGTATATCACCAACAGTTGGGATCAGCAACCGTTTCCCAAATGGGACAGCATCAACAATAGATTTTTAGAAGTAAATGAAACTCTAGATCAGGTGATTATACACCCTACTTCGGTGCGACCGACTTAGCCATGCTGCCTGCCCGAATTCTGTCATTTACCGGATGATGAGGCTAGAGGTTACGCTTCATCATCACATCAGATTCACTTTGAATGCCACATCATCAAATCCATCCAAAACACTGATTGACGTCCTCAACAATACATTATGTGTTAGCTAAAAGAAGTTTCCTTCTTCGCTACCACTCTTGGTACGGTTGGAGAAATCAATATACGTGATCATCTGGAAATACTCTGTCAGACATCCGTCCATGCAAGTCACCCAGGAACAGGGTGAACCGAAGGCACAATTTCTATTAATAGAAAAAGTCCTTGCACTCTACTCCGTCTTCATTTATCTTTGACATATATGATTCGCACGCTTATGCCAATACAAAGTGGTTCTTTGGATAATAATCCAACCGGTCTCTCCATATTAACAACGTTAAAATGGTCAAAACTTCGATAGTCTGTGATTTAACTATCGAATAAAAACAAGTGTCTCGATAGTCGATGATCTAACTATCGAAGAAAATAAGTGTTCATCCAAACATCCAACAATCACTGAGCCTTTAATTAATATTCCATTAATTTAAATCTCTTCTCTATTTCTTATCAATATTTGTTAACCAAATATTTTCAATAACCATATTGGCCTTATACGTTCTTTGGAAAACATTTCCATATATCGCCTTCCTTTATTTTCTATACTAGGAAATAATCTTTATTCTATTTCCAAGCTTTGCACATATTTGGGTTAAAACAGATGTTGTGTAAAACATCGTTACGACAACCCAAATACAGTATTTAACTAATTCTTATTCCACATTGATCTTCGAGCCTGAATCTTGCTACTTATCGGTATATCATGAAATCAACCAAGTTGGGGTATAATTACCTCTCAGACCTTGACTGAATAACATTTAACGTCAAAACAGACACGACTACTTACTCGAATAATCAATACCATACAACTGATTATTCACCTTTAAACACATATACATTTTCTCTTTCTATTCTTACTAGATTTTATTCTTATACTTCCTTTTTGATTATACTATTCTATTTCTAAGTTCGTTTTCTTATCGACTTCTATATATTTCGATACGTTGATTTCTAGTTATCAAACTTCTTAAAAATATTCTAACTCCTTAAATTCCCGGGAAAATTCGCCATAACCTCCTTTGTACCGGGAGCATCGGGAAATTTCAAATAGCTTTCCCGGTCCTTCACATCTCTAAAAGAAAAAGAAAAAGCCAAGCGGCTTGCTGATACGGCGCATAAAATCTCATATATGAATTAAATACGTACCTTTTTGTCGGGCAATCTATATATATACCTTCTAACACTTTATTCCAAACATGTCTCCTGTATGTCTATACCTGTCCAATCTATTTTAACTATACCAATCGTTTTAACTCAATTTGTTAAATAAGCTTGTTGCTTAACGCTTCAGTCTATTTCACCTTCATATTTGAACATGACATGTTCAAATATATTTTAACTGCATATTAACAAATTCTAATTATACTCATACTCTCGTTACCTTATCGACTTCTCTATTCAAATTCCAATTCAATTCTATTTGAATTCTCTTTATTTAAACTTCATTTGAATTCTATTTTCAAATTCTATAGTTTTAAAGTCCATTTGAATTCTATATTCAAATTCTATAGTTTAAAGTCCATTTGAATTCTCTATTCAAATTCTATAGTTTAAAGTCCATTTGAATTCTCTATTCAAATTCTATAGTTTAAAGTCCATTTGAATTCTCTGCATTATTTATAAACAACGTTTATAACTTCAATTCAAATCCCACCTTTCCATTTATAAACAACGTTTATAAACTCAATTCAAAACCCACCTTTCCATTTATAAACAACGTTTATAAATTCAATACTCGTTCATATATATTGAAAACAAGTTAATATTTTCTATAGTTCATTTAAAATTCAAATTCTATTTATAAAAATAGAAATTTCCTATTCAAATCTCAAATACCCTTTGCGATATTTTTATAAATCAAATTTTCGAGCCCAGGGATATTTTAAACAATCAAATCAACCAATTTTCAATCATTTGATTTTTTACACATCATATATGAATATATATGAAATCAAACAAACAACAGATAATATATTTTTGAGGAATCCAGTTGGATTCCTCCAACCTGTTTTCCTACATCCACAGACGTTAGTCAACAAAATAATACCCATCCTGCTTCGTGGCAGGATATCGCGGTATGAAGGTCATCCACTAATCATAGCGTGGGGCGTATAGGGTAATCATCCGCTATGGTACCGCGGGCATCCGCTAATGAAACTGCGGGAACAATCCAACCAATCATCAACCCAATATATATAAAATAGTTAAGCCTAAATAACTATATATATTTTAAACAATCACCAATATATTTCAATGCATATAAACCACCAACAATTTATTTTTAAATGCTAAAAATAAATAAACTAGTGAGATTTACTCACCTTAATTTCAGTTGTAGAATATCTTGTTTTAATTCTGTATTGTCGGTCACGAACCCACTCAAACAAATCTATTTGTACCTATAGTTATTAAATTTTTAAAAATCGACTAAGCTATTATTTATTTATATTAATTACAATAGTGAATAAATAAACTAAGTATTTTAAAATTTCGAAAAATGATGTATACCTTAATCTTTTCTACACTTTCATGCCTATAGGTAAAAGAACCTCTCTGCCCCTTAGTCATGCCAATGGAATACCCTGCGCCCAGCACCACTGAACAGTCATTTGAACACACCACCACTATCCACCGATGTGTCCCTCTTCCTCCTTTTGTTCCTCGACATTCCATCGAACACGACGCAGACAACTACCCTTCCTTCCCCAAATGACAGACCTCCGATCGAGTTCAGGCACGCACCGGTCCTCTTCTTCCTTAAGTGAACAAATCGAAACCAGCTTCCCATGTACAGATCCTTTGCCGAAAGTTTCCATCTCCTTCCATCGATACTGCCAAACATGACCAAAACCGACGCTACACCTTTCCGACTTCACCAGTGACGAACCAACCCTGATGTCGCGATCTGTTCGAACTCCAAGACAAAGTCGCGACTTCCCCTTCTTTGATCGATGACCAAAATCTCGCACGCCTCAACCCAATCGCGACAGTTACCTCGACGAAGAGTTCGAATTTCTGACCCTTGACTGCTCGACCACCCCATCGCGATTTGAAATCCGCGATTTTTAATCTCGAATGGAGTTGGGAATGAACGAACGGATATTTAGAAGGGAGAAAAAAATAACAGAGAGAAAGAGGGGTATCGTGATTTTATACAGAGATTTGTGGATGGAAGGAATGGCACGGTATTTGTTTGATTCGTGGTAGAAGAGGAGGCACTGAGATTTTGATTTGTGGTAAGGGAAAGGAGATGTGTTGAATTCTCTTCCTTATGAAAATTAATTATTATAAATATAGGTGTATATATTTAAATTATCCATAATTTTCTAACTCCTTTTTGAATGCGACAACTGTCAATCTTAGGGTATTACCACCATTCCGGACACACTAGGATAGGTCACGAAGTCTGATTCGATCGTCTGTGAAAGATATTTATTTAAATCAATATGAATTAAATTCGAAACAATTTATTTCCTCGAAAATAAATTAATATTATCATCGTTATAAATTTAAATAAATTTTCCAATTAATCCTTTGAACTGTTTTCAATTCAAATCAAAATTTGAATTCAACTAAATCCATTTTCTTATTCTGATAATTAAATATTTTCAATATTAAATTGAAATTGATTTTTAAATCGATAACCCCCTATAAAAATTGATTTATTTACTTAACTCAATATTTAAATCCATATTAAATATTTTAAAATTAACCCCTAAGGATCCGGGTCATTACAATCTTCCCCACTTAAAATAATTTCGTCCTCGAAATTGCTAAGGTAGAAAAAGTGCTACAAACCCATTAACCTTTCAAAACTTATTTATGTTGATACTCAACATTTCAAACTTCCTTACGTAACTCTCTTTCGAATAAATCCCTATTCGATAACTCCTCCCTTCGAGTAACTATATTCGATAATCTATCTTTCGATATACTAGATTCGAAAACCTTTCTTCGAATAAACTATATTCGATTTACTCTATTCAGTTTACTCTTATTGATTTAACTCTTTTCGATTAACTCCATCGAATAACTAAATTCGATAACTCCTTCGAATAACCAATATTCTATAACTCACTTCGATTAAACTAATCGATAACTCTTTTCGATTAAACTATAATCGATAACTCCTTCCGAATAACCAAATAATCGATAACTCCTTCTAATAACTATATTCGATAACTCCTTCGATTTACTAATAATCGATAACTCCTTCGATTAACTAATAATCGATAACTCCTTCCGAATAACCAAATAATCGATAACTCCTTCGAATAACTATATTCGATAACTTCTTCGATTTACTAATAATCGATAACTCCTTCGATTAACTAATAATCGATAACTCCTTCGATTAACTATATTCGATAACTCCTTTAATTCTATTCAAATAAAATAATATTCGATTTAACTCCATTCGCTGGACTCTAGATCGCAGCGATCACAATGGTTACGCCCGATTCCCCCAGGAAACATCCGACCGCCCTAGGCTATCTGCAGCCCTACGAATTACGCTAGCAGTCGTACGAAATGGCAACTTATCCTGAGTAACTATGTTTGATTAATTCTATCTCAGTACTATATTCGATCAACTTTAATTGAATAACTATCATTCAATTAAATTCTAATTCGATTAACTATGTTCAATAACTTTATCTGGTTAACTCTTTATTTGAATAACAAATATTCGATAAATTCTAATTGAATAACTAATATTCAATTAACTCTACGGATTAACCCTAACTGATTAACTCTTACTGGTTAATTCTTATCTTAATCGATTTATTCTAACTCTAATCGATTATTTCTAACTCTAATCGATTATTTCTATTCGAATAACTCCTATTGGATAGCGTTTCTTCATTTAAAAAGATTTACTTTTAGTAACGGTTCTTCACTTTATAAATGTTCTCTTTAATAACGTTACTTCACTTATACAAGTGTTGTGTACCCCTTCTATTTAAAACTATTGGTGTTAAAAACCAATATCTCTCCTCTATATATTCCATTTATCGAATGATAAACATTTAATTTAATTTATAAACTGTTATAAATTAATCTTTTCTATTTATCTGCTAAAAACAGATTTCCATTTTCTATTCATCTTCTGAATATTCCTTTGATTAAATTCTACTTATTTAACAAATCAATATCTCATCTATAGCATTCTATTTATTTCTATAAATAAATACTTCCATTTAATCCATTTGTAAATGTTTTTACAAATATTTCCTTCTAAATTCTATTTGTAAATGTTTTTCAAATATTTCTCCTTCTATTTGTTTGCACATAACTTCATTTGTATTTGTGTTACAAATATATTTCCTTTATTCACACCCAATTCATATTTCATTCACATTGATTTTACTCAATTTATTCATTTCGATCCATTTAACTTACTTAAGTTAAATTTAATTTCAAACATTCAAATTCCCATTAACTAGTTGCTAATTAACCGTTTTGCCTATTTCACCCTTTTTATTTGAATATAACTTGTTCAAATATATGTCAACTTAATTATAAACTAATCTAATTATATTTTCAACTCGAGTTATATATTCGATTTCGAATATAAATTCCCAATTTCTTTCACTTATCCAAAAACCCAATTTCGATTCAAATTTGATTAACTAATTTCTCTTTTACTTAGTTAATTCTATTCAATAATCAGAAATATGATCATTGTTTCCCAAATCATTTTATCTACTTCACTTGAGTTCATATTCATTTTATAACTCAAGTCTACATTTTTCTCATGGCCATTCGGATTTTATTTACTTTAAAAATCCTTTTACTTATATATATATATAAACCATTGTGGTTTTAAATGGTTTCTGGCGCTGCTTTTCAAAAAAAAAATGATTTTGGCATACCTCAAAATCTATACGACGAAATCCAGATTTTTCTCTTTTATTAGAAAACCATCGTTCAACCGGTCCCGACGATTCTTGTTTTAAAGAATTCCGACTTCAATTGAGTTCTGTATACTAAATTGAAGTTCGAATCGCCAATTTACGAACTGCCGCGCTATGACGAGCTCGTTTTAATTATATTTATAAATATAAACGTTCTAACTTTGTTTATACTAAATTCAACTCCATTCTGATATATTTTGAATATGTATCCAATCCATTTCACAATATTCCCGATCTATTTCACTTTTATTTGAAATCCTATATTCAAATTCCGTTTGAATTTCTTTATTCAAACTCTATATTGAATTTCCTTCTATTCAATTTCTATTTAAATTCCTTTGAATTCAAATTCTATTTAATTTCACTTTGAATTCAAATTCTATTTAAACTCCTTTGTTCAATTTCTATTTGAAATCCTTCATTCAAAAACCCATTTCAAATCCCTTATTCAAATTTCATTTGAAATCCGTTGAATTTAAATTCTATTTTAACTCCTTTGAATTCAAATTCTATTTCAAACTTTATATTTTCTTTGAAATTCTATTTAACCAAATTCCATTTGAATTCTAATATTCAAATCTCTATTTGACTTTTCTTTATTCAAATCCATTTGAATTCCTTTGAATTCAAACTCCATTTCAATTTTTCTTATACAATTTCTATTTGAATTTTCTTCATTCAAATCCTATTTAAATTTCTATGTTCAAATTCTATATTTGAATTCCCTTATATTTTACTTCTATTTGAAATCTATATTTCAATTCCTATTTCACTTCCATTTGAAATCTATGTTCCAATTCCCATTTCAAAATTCCTTTGAAGTTATATAAATATATACATATATTTATATCTATCTCAAATTCAAAACATTTGAATTTTCAAACAACTTGTTTCTCTTAAACAAATTTTCATCAAAATTTTTCTAAGGCAGCAATTCATCACTTAGAAACTCGAAAATGAACACTGATGATGTTGCGACCATTATCAGAATTATTTCCCAGCTACTGAATGACTTCAGTGCTTTATTTTTTTTCTTCAAAATCCATTTTAGAAAAATATTTTCCAAACTCCCAGGATTTTAAATTCTGAATTCTGGTTGGAATTCAATTTCAATTCATCTTATTTGTATATTTGATTTCATATACAAATTCCATTGGTTATATATATAACTATTTCTGTTTTATAATCTACTTCGATTATAATCCTAACAATCAACTTAACTATTTAAAAACAATATCGTGTTCAATCTCCTGTTCAAGTGTTTATAAACTCCTATCGACATCGTGGCGTCCCACGATTCGACCAAAATTTATAATCCACTCAACAGACTAGTCAACACAATATAAAACAGTTTTTATATCAAATAACAAATACGCTCTCTCGTATATATATACACTCAAACTCAATCTAGGGTATTACTAACCCTATCTCTACCGAGTCATGCCACAGAGCCAAGTAATTCTTAACTTAAGCTCTGATACCAACTGTAACGACCCGGATTTTCAACGACTTTGGTTATCGGCATAAGCTCGATGTCGATAACCAAAACGTTGAAAAATCCTAGTAATTAGTGAAAGAAATTAGAGGGTGAGGAAAGATAAGATAGAAACTTAGAATAGAAGAAGAAGAAGAACACAACATCAGAGTAACACGAATCTCACAGCGGAACGAATAACATATAATATATATAACATAACTTGAAATATACATCTGTGCTTGAATATACATCAATATCAAAGTACATCACTTACAACACAGCGGAAATAACTATAGTTATATGATCCTGAAGCCTCCTGCTCCAAGCTCTTCCAGTATATCTGTAAATTCCCGACTACTTGACTGCCCGTACAAATTTAGGCCCCCAAGAGTTTAGGTAGAACAACAAAGTAAACTCCGGGTCAGTCATGGGACTGGTATGAGTAAAACAGTTTAAAAACAGTTCGAACAAGTAAACGATATCTCATAAGACCACGCCGCATAACGGAACGGGTTTTTCCCTTATGAGAATCCAAAATATCTTTATATCAAAAACCTTTTGATATTATAATAATGTCTATCAACCACAGTATATATATATAATCATCTAGCAGAAACGCTTTCATCTCACGTTCTACATATATAGTATACAATCAAAACCGCAAGCACGTATTGGGTAATGGATTTCCAACTATGACAAGGTATGGAACCACCTTCCGCTAATGTACCTCTAGAGAGGAATACACTGGGTTCAACAAGAACATCTTGCAACCCGGCCATACATGACCGACCACTCATTTCGCTTGAGTGTATCGAATGTATATCACCAACAGTTGGGATCAGCAACCGTTTCCCAAATGGGACAGCATCAACAATAGATTTTTAGAAGTAAATGAAACTCTAGATCAGGTGATTATACACCCTACTTCGGTGCGACCGACTTAGCCATGCTGCCTGACCGATTTCTGTCATTTACCGGATGATGAGGCTAGAGGTTACGCTTCATCATCACATCAGATTCACTTTGAATGCCACATCATCAAATCCATCCAAAACACTGATTGACGTCCTCAACAATACATTATGTGTTAGCTAAAAGAAGTTTCCTTCTTCGCTTCCACTCTTGGTACGGTTGGAGAAATCAATATACGTGATCGTCTGGAAATACTCTGTCAGACATCCGTCCATGCAAGTCACCCAGGAACAGGGTGAACCGAAGGCACAATTTCTATTAATAGAAAAAGTCCTTGCACTCTACTCCATCTTCATTTATCTTTGACATATATGATTCGCACGCTTATGCCAATACAGAGTGGTTCTTTGGATAATAATCCAACCGGTCTCTCCATATTAACAACGTTAAAATGGTCAAAACTTCGATAGTCTGTGATTTAACTATCGAATAAAAACAAGTGTCTCGATAGTCGATGATCTAACTATCGAAGAAAATAAGTGTTCATCCAAACATCCAACAATCACTGAGCCTTTAATTAATATTCCATTAATTTAAATCTCTTCTCTATTTCTTATCAATATTTGTTAACCAAATATTTTCAATAACCATATTGGCCTTATACGTTCTTTGTTAAACATTTCCATATATCGCCTTCCTTTATTTTCTATACTAGGAAATAATCATTATTCTATTTCCAAGCATTGCACATATTTGGGTTAAAACAGATGTTGTGTAAAACATCGTTACGACAACCCAAATACAGTATTTAACTAATTCTTATTCCACATTGATCTTCGAGCCTGAATCTTGCTACTTATCGGTATATCATGAAATCAACCAAGTTGGGGTATAATTACCTCTCAGACCTTGACTGAATAACATTTAACGTCAAAACAGACACGACTACTTACTCGAATAATCAATACCATACAACTGATTATTCACCTTTAAACACATATACATTTTCTCTTTCTATTCTTACTAGATTTTATTCTTATACTTCCTTTTTGATTATACTATTCTATTTCTAAGTTCGTTTTCTTAACGACTTCTATATATTTCGATACGTTGATTTCTAGTTATCAAACTTCTTAAAAATATTCTAACTCCTTAAATTCCCGGAAAAATTCGCCATAACCTCCTTTGTACCGGGAGCATCGGGAAATTTCAAATAGCTTTCCCGGTCCTTCTCATCTCAAAAAGAAAAAGAAAAAGCCAAGCGGCTTGCCGATACGACGCATAAAATCTCATATATGAATTAAATACGTACCTTTTTGTCGGGCAATCTATATATATACCTTCTAACACTTTATTCCAAACCTGTCTCCTGTATGTCTATACCTGTCCAATCTATTTTAATTATACCAATCGTTTTAACTCAATTTGTTAAATAAGCTTGTTGCTTAACTCTTCAGTCAATTTCACCTTCATATTTGAACATGACATGTTCAAATATATTTTAACTGCATATTAACAAATTCTAATTATACTCATACTCTCGTTACCTTATCGACTTCTCTATTCAAATTCCAATTCAATTCTATTTGAATTCTCTTTATTTAAACTTCATTTGAATTCTATTTTCAAATTCTATAGTTTTAAAGTCCATTTGAATTCTATATTCAAATTCTATAGTTTAAAGTCCATTTGAATTCTCTATTCAAATTCTATAGTTAAAAGTCCATTTGAATTCTCTATTCAAATTCTATAGTTTAAAGTCCATTTGAATTCTCTGCATTATTTATAAACAACTTTTATAACTTCAATTCAAATCCCACCTTTCCATTTATAAACAACGTTTATAAATTCAATTCAAAACCCACCTTTCCATTTATAAACAACGTTTATAAATTCAATACTCGTTCATATATATATTCAAAACAAGTTAATATTTTCTATAGTTCATTTAAAATTCAAATTCTATTTATAAAAATAGAAATTTCCTTTTCAAATCTCAAATACCCTTTTCGATATTTTTATAAATCAAATTTTCGAGCCCAGGGATATTTTAAACGATCAAATCAACCAATTTTCAATCATTTGATTTTTAACACATCATGAAATCAAACAAACAACAGATAATATATTTTTGAGGAATCCAGTTGGATTCCTCCAACCTGTTTTCCTGCATCCACAGACGTTAGTCAACAAAATAATACCCATCCTGCTTCGTGGCAAGATATCGCGGTATGAAGGTCATCCACTAATCATAGCGTGGGGCGTATAGGGTAATCATCCGCTATGGTACCGCGGGCATCCGCTAATGAAACTGCGGGAACAATCCAACCAATCATCAACCCAATATATATAAAATAGTTAAGCCTAAATAACTATATATATTTTAAACAATCACCAATATATTTCAATGCATATAAACCACCAACAATTTATTTTTAAATGCTAAAAATAAATGAACTAGTGAGATTTACTCACCTTAATTTCAGTTGTCGAATATCTTGTTTTAATTCTGTATTGTCGGTCACGAACCCACTCAAACAAATCTGTTTGTACCTATAGTTATTAAATTTTTAAAAATCGACTAAGCTATTATTTATTTATATTAATTACAATAGTGAATAAATAAACTAAGTATTTTGAAATTTTGAAAAATGATGTATACCTTAATCTTTTCTACACTTTCATGCCTATAGGTAAAAGAACCTCTCTGCCCCTTAGTCATGCCAATGGAATACCCTGCGTACAGCACCACTGAACAGTCATTTGAACACACCACCACTATCCACCGATGTGTCCCTCTTCCTCCTTTTGTTCCTCGACATTCCATCGAACACGACGCAGACAACTACCCTTCCTTCCCCAAATGACAGACCTCCGATCGAGTTCAGGCACGCACCGGTCCTCTTCTTCCTTAAGTGAACAAATCGAAGCCAGCTTACCATGTACAGATCCTTTGCCGAAAGTTTCCATCTCCTTCCATCGATACTGCCAAACATGACCAAAACCGACGCTACACCTTTCCGACTTCACCAGTGACGAACCAACCCTGATGTCGCGATCTGTTCGAACTCCAAGACAAAGTCGCGACTTCCCCTTCTTTGATCGATGACCAAAATCTCGCACGCCTCAACCCAATCGCGACAGTAACCTCGACGAAGACTTCGAATTTCTGACCCTTGACTGCTCGACCACCCCATCGCGATTTGAAATCCGCGATTTTTAATCTCGAATGGAGTTGGGAATGAACGAACGGATATTTAGAAGGGAGAAAAAAAACAGAGAGAAAGAGGGGTATCGTGATTTTATACAGAGATTTGTGGATGGAAGGAATGGCACGGTATTTGTTTGATTCGTGGTAGAAGAGGAGGCACTGAGATTTTGATTTGTGGTAAGGGAAAGGAGATGTGTTGAATTCTCTTCCTTATGAAAATTAATTATTATAAATATAGGTGTATATATTTAAATTATCCATAATTTTCTAACTCCTTTTTGAATGCGACAACTGTCAATCTTAGGGTATTACCACCATTCCGGACACACTAGGATAGGTCACGAAGTCTGATTCGATCGTCTGTGAAAGATATTTATTTAAATCAATATGAATTAAATTCGAAACAATTTATTTCCTCGAAAATAAATTAATATTATCATCGTTATAAATTTAAATAAATTTTCCAATTAATCCTTTGAACTGTTTTCAATTCAAATCAAAATTTGAATTCAACTAAATCCATTTTCTTATTCTGATAATTAAATATTTTCAATATTAAATTGAAATTGATTTTTAAATCGATAACCCCCTATAAAAATTGATTTATTTACTTAACTCAATATTTAAATCCATATTAAATATTTTAAAATTAACCCCTAAGGATCCGGGTCATTACACATGTGATGGAGAAGACAGTAAAATAAGGATACTTAAGTTAAATATCAGGAACTAAGTAAAACAGACATCACCATTGCGTTCATTTTGGAATTCTTCTTGAAATAGAGTACAAATTTTCGAAAATTGGACTCCGTATGAAGGAGTTAAGGCCTTCGGAAGATTCAAAACAATTCGAAATTCGACCCAGGCAGCTGGGCGGGAAATTTTCCGCCCTGAACTAGGCAGGTCGACCTGGAGGTCGACCTGGGGGTCAGGTCGACCTAGAGGTCGACCTAGGGGTTGACCTACCCCCTAGGAGGTCGACCTAGGGGTCGAACTATCCCAGATCTAGGCATTTTTTGTCCCTATGACATGGTTTGACGTGCTGTACGGACCGGATGGCTTCTAGGTCAATCCTAGGGCTCTGAAATGCTCTCTACAGCTATAAAATAGTGCCTAGACCTAACCTAAACTTCATAAAAATTATTTGTGACATCCTCATGCTATCAAACTATCTCTGCTAAACCTAATTGCCGCCTCTAAATCAAATTTCAAGTGTTCATCAACAATTCAAATCAAAGATTAGATCTTCAACAATAATCAATTAGAGAAAATTAATCAACATCGATTCAACGTTTCTGCATCAACATTTTACCTCAACAACCAATCGTTTATTTCTCCAATCTAGTCAAGGTGAGTGGTTTAAAATACAGTTGTTGAATAATTGTACTTCTATCGTTGCCATTCCCCATAATGAATATGATGATAATTTAATAAGATCAGTATTTTATTTATGTTTACGATTGAGTTCTCTCCTTTTTATTCTTTCCCCTTTTTATTTTTATAGTTAGTCTATCTCAAGTCTACATCTATCATGGGTTTATGCGTTGTAAACAAGAACGAGGAATTAAAAGGGAAAAGTGGATGTTTGGGCATAATATGGATTGGAAGGACTTTTGTATGATTTGAAATATGGACATAATTATATTGCAATATTAAATTTATGTAAGTTGGAATCATTCTAATTGGCTATGGTATTGGAATAATTTAATATGGATAATTTAGTATGAACGACATGTAATTGGATAACATGGTTCGGTGAAATTTATTTGTAAAATAAGCCTAAAAGGTGAATTAAGTTTTATGTATAAACCTTGAAACGTTGGGAAATATATTAGGAAAATATTGATATAATTGCATAATTGGAAATTGGCATTTTTGGCATGAATTATATGGAATTCATGAATTTTCCTAAAATTGATAACTTGGATAACATGTGAATTTGGCCAATTAATATATAATTAGTGTAATTAATGACAAGTTGAAATAGGCATAACAGTAAACATGATTATAAGTTGAATTTGGAACACATGACCTGAAATTGGGGTTTGGGTAAAATACGAATGTTAATGAACCTTTTGACACAAGGTTAGACGCAATTGTGGTGTAAGACTGCTCGAAACCGCCCGGTAAATCCAGCGGCCACAATTGGACGTCTAATGTGAGAGGTCGACAGCAAGAATTTGAGCGTAACGACTTATGACACGAGGTTAGACTCGAGTTGTGGTGCAAATCTGCCCGGAACCGCCCGACACATCCAGCAGCCACAAAGGGTTGGTCTAATGTGGGTGGTTATACATCGTTACAGCATAATGAATGAATTAAGGAATATTAACCATAATAAGACATATGGGTGACATGGGTATGGTTAGATGGTTAAGTGGGTGACACGTAAAACATGACATGTAAATGTGGACTTAAACGTAGTAGGAATGTGATGTAAAACATGACTAAGGTATACTTAACCGTGGTAAGATATGTGTAAGACATGGAAACAATAATAAAGGGGTTAAGTGGGACATGGGTGACATGCGAGACCTTAATAAATAAAGGCTTAACCAAATGGGACCCATAATGGTATTACATATCAATTGAATTGGGTAAAGTTTAAGTAAAAGGTTAAGTAAATGGAAAGGTTAAGTTAAATCTAAAATTAACGATAGAAAATGGGGAATGATAGATAACCTATTATGAATGATTTTGAATAAGAAAAAGAAGGATAATAGGTTAGACATGTCCTAAGTACAAGTGGAAAGTATAACTTATAGGATAATATAAGTTATAAGAAACGATAAGGGGAAAATAAGATAACTTATATGTAAAGATATACTTATTTATAAATCAAGTGGTTTGGGAAGGAGAAATGTGAAATTAAAAATGATATAAGTTGTATGATTGGAAAAGAATTAAATTAGAATCATATATGTGGGTTGGGTCGAGTAATTCTCTGGGTGCCAGTCGGATGTTGTTTTCGATCTTCTGGGCTGGTGTTTAGGGGATTATTCTCCTAATCAGTATATATGTGGGATAAGTCATACTTAACTATGAATTAAGTATAACATGTTGTTGTAATCCAAAAGGGAAATAATTTATGAAATCGGAAAATAACATGTTGTGGGCTTATTGATGGACTTAAATGGGTTAAGTATAAATTGAATTTATAAGCAAGGGGAACTTGGTAAAATACAAAAAAGAAGCTAATGTGAATAACCAAGTTAAATGAGAAAGTTGACGAGGTGGCACAAGCGCGAAATAAATGGTTAGACTTAGGTTCTAATGAAATATAAAACTAAGGCGCTTGAAGCAGTCCGTAAGATGTAGGATGAATAACCCAATGAGGTAGATCATTACGGTGTCATAAGGCACGAGGAGAGAACATGTTCGTTATTCGGGCGGCTCCAACAGATTAGAAGGGGAGGCAGGCGGCTTCCTGATACGTTAAAGGTGCTCCTGGTAGTCCTCTATGGAGGTTTAGCTTCGGGCTAGGATTACAGAGGTTGGGTCTGCGCCGAACTACCAGGTGGGTGGGCCTTGACCGCACAATTAAGGGGCAGTCAGAATGTTGTACGCAGTGGCATTAAGGGCGGTTCGGCGGTTGCCTCAGGCGGAGGTGAAGGGTCAAGACCAAACGATGGAAAGATCGTCGAACGTCTATCACCAACAGCCTAAGGAATGCGAAAAGACAAGAGCTAACCCCTAGAGATCGTTAACCTTTGCTATCAAGGGACGGGTGCGGGGAGACCCACATGGATGTTTAGATTGTTTGCTTGTTAAGGGTGGTCACTTAGCTCATAGGGTCTTTACTAGTTGAGGGAGGGGCCGAGGTGGCGCCAAAGCCACCATAGAAAAACCAGACCCGAGGGATATCGGTACATTGGACACTCTTAGGGGCGGGCCCGTAGAGATATAGAAAAGCTCCTGACGGAATTCCATGTTTTCTGATGTAGCCCTGCCACGGAACTTGGGTGAACAAGTATAGGTTATGTGCAGTAGAAACATCGAGTACGATTAATGACACGTATGTGGGAAAGTCTAGGTACGACCATGTCTGCTCTTAGTGGTGTATCGAAGACTAGAGGGCATTATTCGGTGATGGAACCAAACTCGATCAAATAGTTCGAGGGTAGCAGTCAGTACGGTTACATAGCACAGCGATAGTGGTTCTATGCGGATGTAGCATTGTACGTTACTATAGCATAGGATGAGTGACTGCGCATATTACTGTTGCGATACGGAGGAGACCGTGTGAGTGGTGTATCACGGGATGTACCTCAGTTTGGGGGTAGCTACATATACACTGTATTATGTTAATCTACTAGAGGGTAGATGGGTGTGACGTGTGTGTAAGCTTTGAGTGCTAATAACACGTATAACCTAATTAAAAACAAAAATGTAATTGAACGGTAGATGTAGGATTATTCAAGAAGGGTATTTTAAATTCATTCACACAAAACTTATGTTCTGACCCCCTCCTCATAACATTCGCAGGTTAGAATCATGACAGAGACTTATAGCTTTGGGGATATTGGTTTAGCAGTATTGTAATTAAGGCAAAGATATTTTTTAAATATATATTATATTTTATTCCTTCCGCTGTGAGGTGTTTTCCGAACTCTGACATATTTCTTGTCTCTGTCTTTTTCCGCAGGACACCACAGCACCCAGGTTGGGTTTTGATGGATTGGATTTTTGAAAAATAAAATTGGTCTGTCGGAATCCGGGTTGTCACATCTGGTATCAGAGCATAGGTTTACGATTCCTATATAGATAACGTGTGAGCGTATTTGTATTTTCAAATATATATATATATATATATATATATATATAAACCTAGATCCATATACTGGCCCACTAGACATGAAAAGATTTGGGATATCTAGTTTGTACACTCAAGGAATGAACATAGGAATTTGGAAACCCTTAGGTGGTTTGGTTGGAAAGTGTACAATATGATTTGGTATTTGAGAAAGAAAGTATCCCATGGAATTAAAACAGGAATGTTATTATTTCAGAGTAGTGGGTTTAGAAGTGAAACCTTATAAATTAGAAAAAGGTTGAAATATGAAAAATGGATTAGGAATATATATAGTTAAGAGAGAATTTAATTCACGAAAGTGCCTAGGAAAAGCCTAGTGAGTAAAAGACCCGCTTTGAGTCTAACCCAATAATAAACTTTTAAGAACTTGAATCTGTAAAAGAGTGTGTGGTTTTTTTCAAGACTTAATCATAAAAGTATTTTGATAAAGGTATGTTAGGTTTTCTTTTAAGGTAAAGCGGGGTATATTTTGTAAAACAATGATTTATTGTTTTAAAAGAATTCTCTCATTAAAAAGGTGCATAATATAGAGCATATATAGCTCGCTAGTTTTCATATTATAGTATATGAAAGGATTGAAAAGAAAGTATTGCATTTTGTAAAAGGAAATTCTATTCTGTTAACAATAATATCTTATTATTGTTTTAAAAAGAAATTTTTGTTGGGTGAACAAAATAAGCAGGAGAGTGTAGAAATAGAATAAATGTCTACACCTTATAGCGAGTAGTTGAATTAACAATTGTAAATAGGAACAATGTAACCTCGATAGTTGTACTTGTTTACTCCAGTTTCGTGATTTGAAGAAAATGTTTTGCATTTTATTTTGTGACATGTTTTTATATGGTTTGGCAAAAGCAAGTTTTTGAAAAAAGAATAAAAGTTTTACTGCTTTTAGTTTTTAGAAGGAGAATGTAATAAAAAGAAAGAAGGCCGAACCATGTTTTAAAAATGGAGTAGTTAAGGATTAAGGCCTAGAAAGAAAGAGATAAAGTTAGAGCTATTAGAACCAACTGGGAATTGGTTGAGAAGAGAAATTCTCTAAGTATCAATCTGATGTTGATTTCGGTCTTCGGAGTTGATACTTAAGGAATTATTTTCTTGCCAATTTACAGTTAGGGATTAGATAATATTGAACTAATGGAAAATTTCCCATAGAATGCATAAGCATTGAGAAACCTAGGTTTGTTGCTTGAGAAAAAGAAAACGATTGTTGCTTGAAAGGGAAGTATAGGCTAGTAATACACAACATGGACTAGTGGTGACTACTAGGTAGTGAAGGGCAAGTAAGTGTATAGGTCTTGTTGAGTGGACTCGTGACATAAGTCCTAAGATTCTTGGCCCATAGTAGTAGCTGTGTAGGACGCTGTTTGAGTTGAAAACAGAAAAAGCATATTTGAAATAATAAACTTAAGTAATTGGATTAAGTCAAATAAGCTAAGAAAGAGAATAGCCTAACTAACAAGAAACAATAAATTCAATAAAGCAACAAACTGACAGGAAAAGAAAACGGAAATCTTAAGAAAAAGATGAATAAATATGAAATTTTTCCAAGATAAGTGGAAAAAGAGAAGAAATTTTCTTATGCGGTTGTACTTGGATAGGAAAATAAGAAATCTTTATAGAATAGTTAAGTAAAAATCCAAGTGCAATTAGAAAAGAAAAACGGAGGATATAAAATTTTCCATTTTTATAACATAAGAAATCGAATTTGGAAAATTAGATTTTTCTAAATTTCGAATTTAATGATGGTTGGTAGGGTTTTTACGCGAAAATTGGATGAACTATGCTCTTACTCTATAAGAGCGTAGGAAAATTTGGATGAAAAACGTTTTGATTTTTCAAAAATATTGCATTCATATAGAACTGCAAGTATATTTAGGGTGTGAGCATCATGTTTTGAAAGATTTTTTAAAGTTTGCATACATATAAGTGGATACAAATTAGGCATACATACTTTACTATGATGTATCTCACTTTGCACATGTGCACAATGTTTGCAAAAATTGGATGCACACTTGATGGATGGATGTTTCGAGGGATTATCTATTTTACTCTTATCGAATTTTGGGGACGAAATTCTTTAAGGGTGTGAGAATGTAACACCCCGCATTTTTAATATAATTAAAAATGTATATATATGCATAGATAAGTAAATAATGGTGATGCATAATGAAAATTAATTAACATATGAAGATAAGATTAATTAAAAGACACTGTATGTGACGGAAAAGAAAATAAAATAAGGATACTTAATTTAAATATCAGGAATTATGTAAAACGAACATCACCATTGCGTTCTTCTCGGAATTCTGCTTGGAATAGAGTCTAAGTTTTTGAAAATCGGACTCCGTATGAAGGAGTTATGGCCTTCGAAAGATTCAAAACAGTTCAAAATTCGACCCAGGCAGCTGGGCGGGAAATTTCCCGCCCAAAACAGGGAAGATCGACCTGGGGGTCCGGCCGACCTGGAGGTCGACCTAGGGGTCGACCTACCCCCTAGGAGGTCGACCTATCCCAGATCAGGGCAGTTTTTGTCCCTATGACGTGGTTTGACGTGCTGTACAGACCGGATGGCTTCTAGGTCAATCCAAGGGCTCTAAAATGCTCTCTACACCTATAAAATAGTTCCTAGAGCTAACCTAAACTTCATAAAAATTATCTATGATATCCTCATACTGTCAAACTCTCTCTCCTAAACCTAGCCGTCGCCTCTAAATCAAATTTCAAGTGTTCATCAACAATTCAAATCAAAGATTAGATCTTCAACAACAATCAATTAGAGAAAATTAATCAACATCGATTCCACGTTTCTGCATCAACATTTTACCTCAACAACCGATCGTTTATTTCTCCAATCCAGTCAAGGTAAGTTGTTTAAAATACAATTGTTGTATAATTGTACTTCTACCGTTGCCATTACCCATAATGAATATGATGATAATTTAATAAGATCAGTATTTTATTTATGTTTACGATTAAGTTCACTCCTTTTTATTCTTCCCCCTTTTTATTTTTATATTTAGGCTATCTCGAGCCTACGTCTATCATGGGTTTATGGGTTGAAAACAAAAACGAGGAATTAAAAGGGAAAAGGGGATGTTTGTGCATAATATGGATTGGAAGGACATGTGTATGATTTGAAATATGGACATAATTATATTACAATATTAAATTTACGTAAATTGGAATAATTCTAGTTGGTTATGGTATTGGAATAATTTAATATGGATAATTTAGTATGAACGGTATGTAATTGAATTGGATAACATGGATCAGTGAAATTTATTTGTAAAATAAGCCTAAAATGTGAATTAAGTTATATGTATGAACCCGGGAACGTTGGGACATATATTTGGAAAATATTGATATAATTGCATAATTGGAAATTGGCGTTTTTGGTATGAATTATATGGAATTGATGAATTTGCCTAAAATTGGATAACTTGGATAATATGTGAATTTGGCCAATTAATATATAATTAGTGTAATTAATGACAAGTTGAAAGAGGCATAATAGTAAACATGATTATATGTTGAATTTGGAACACATGACCTGAAATTGTGGTTGGCGTAAAATACGAATGTTAATGAACCTTTTGACACGAGGTTAGACGCAATTATAGTGTAAGACTGCCCGAAACCGCCTGAAAAATCAAGCGGCCACAATTGGACGTCTAATGTGAGAGGTCGAAGGCAAGAATTTAAGCGTAATGACTTATGACACGAGACTAGACTCGAGTGTGGTGTAAGTCTTCCCGGAACCGCCCAGCACATCCAGCAGACACATAGGATTAGTCTAATGTGGGTGGTCATACATCGTTACGGCATAATGAATGAATTAAGGAATACTAATCATAATAAGACATGTGGGTGACATGGGTGTGGTTAGATGGTTAAGTGGGTGACACGTAAAATATGACATGTAAATGAGGACTTAACTGTAGTAGGAATGTGATGTAAAATGTGACTAAGGTAGACTTAACCATGGTAAGACATGGAAACAATAATAAAGGGGTTAAGTGGGACATGGGTGACATGCGAGACCTTAATAAATAAAGGCTTAACCAAATTGGACCCGTAATGGTATTACATATCAATTGAATTGGGTAAAGTTTAAGTAACAGGTTAAGTAAATGGAATGGTTAAGTTAAATCTAAAATTAATGACAGAAAATGGGAATGAGATAACCTATTATAAATGATTTTGAATAAGAAAAAGAAGGATAATAGCTTAGGCTTGTCCTAAGTACAAGTGGAAAGTATAACTTATGGGATAAGGTAAGTTATTAGAAACGATAAGAGGAAAATAAGATAACTTATATGTAAAGATATACTTAATTATAAATTAAGTGGTTTGGGAAGGAGAAATGTGAAATTAAAAATGATATAAGTTATATGATTGGAAAAGAAGTAAATTAGAATCATATATGTTGGTTGGGTTGAGTAATTCTCTAGGTGCCAGTCTGATGTTGATTTCGATCATTAGGGCTAGTGTTCAGGGGATTATTCCCCTAATCAGTATATATGTGGGATAAGGCATACTTAACTATGAATTAAGTATAACATGTTGTTGTAACCTAAAAGGGGAATAATTTATGAAATCGGAAAATAACATGTTGTGGGCTTATTGATGGACTTAAATGGGTTAAGTATAAATTGGATTAATAAGCAAGGGTAACTTGGTAAAATACAAAAAAGAAGCTAATGTGAATAACCAAGTTAAATGAGAAAGTTGACGAGGTGGCACAAGCGCGAAATAATTGGTTAGACTTAGGTTCTAATGACGTATAAAACTAAGGCGCCTGAAGACGTCCGTACGATGTAGGACAAATAACCGAATGAGGTAGATCATTACAGTGTCATAAGGCACGAGAAGAGCACACGTTCGTTATTCGGGCGGCTCCAACGGACTGGAAGGGGAGGCAGGCGGTTTCCTGATACGTTAAAGGTGCTCTTGGTTGTCCTCTGTGGTGGTTTAGCTTCGGGCTAGTGTTACAAAGGTTGGGTCTGTGCGGAACTACCAGGTGGGTGGGCCTTGACTGCGCAATTAAGGGGCAGTCAGAATGCTGTACGCGGTGGCATTAAGGGTGGTTCGACGGTTGCCTCAAGCGGAGGTGGAGGGTCAAGACCAAACGATACCAAGATCGTTGAACGCCTGTTACCAGCAGCCTAAGGAATACGAAAAGACAAGAGCTAACCCCTAAAGATCGTTAACCTTTGCTATCAAGGGACGGGTGCGGGGAGACCCAGATGGATGTTTAGATTGTTTGCTTGTTAAGGGTGGTCGCTTAGCTCATGTGGTCTTTACTAGTTGAGGGAGGGGCCGAGGTGGTGCCAAAGCCACAATAGAAAAACCAGACCCGAGGGATATCTGTACATTGGACACTCTTAGAGGCAGGCCCATACAGATATTGAAAAGCTCCCGACCGAGTTCCGTGTTTTCTGGCGTAGCCCTGCCACTGAACTTAGGTGCACAAGTAGAGGTTATGTGGAGTAGAAACATCGAGTACGATTAATGATACGTACGTGGGAAAGTCTAGGTACGACCCTGTCTGCTCTGGGTGGTGTATCGTAGACAATAGGGAATTATTCGGTGATGGAACCAAACTCGATCGAATAGTTCGAGGATAGAAGTCAGTACGCTTACGTAGCATAGCGATAGTGGTTCTATGCGGATGTAGCATTGTACTTTACTATGACATAGGATGAGGGACTGCTCATATTACTGTGCCGATACGGAGGAGACCGTGCGTGTGGGGTATCACGGGGTGTACCTCAGTTTGGAGGCAGCTACATATACACTATATTAGGTTAATCAACTAGAGGGTAAATGGGTGTGATGTGTGTGTAAGCTTTGAGTACTAATAACACGTATAACCTAATTAAAAATAAAAATGTAATTGAACGGTATATGTAGGATTATTCAAGAAGGGTATTTTAAATTCATTCACACAGAACTTATGTTCTGACCCCCTCCTCATAACATTCGCAGGTTAGAATCATGACAGAGACTTATAGCTTTGGGGATACTAGTTTAGCAGTATTGTAATTAAGGTAAAGCTTTGTTTTAAATATATATTATATTTTATTCCTTCCGTTGTGAGGTGTTTTCCGAACTCTAACATATTTCTTGTCTTTGTCTTTTTCTGCAGGATACCAGAGCACCCAACTCGGGTTTCAATGGATTGGATTTTTGAAAAAAATAATCGGTCTGTTGGAATCCGGGTTGTCACAAGAGTCTTGTGGTTGATGATCAAACCACGGCCTTTGTGGCGTAGCTTTGTGTAGCGTTAATTCGCGAGCCTCACACCCCGGTGTGAACAAGAAATGGGAGAGGATCTCATGGAGGGCATGCGTTTCCTTCTAGCTAGGGTGGTGTCAGTGACCTACCAGCCCTGACATTTATATTATTTTCACCTGTGTGGTTGTTGGATTGCGAGGCGCCTCAAATATATCAGTGACTATGTGGAGCCGATGGAGTCGTAGGACTCATTTACGCCCCAAAGGGCAGGGAAACGCAGTGTTCAGGCATTTTAATCCACATCGAGTGGACCGGCCCTGACGATCCAAGATGTAGTTGCGGCTGTTCCTGAGGCTCGAGCTAGACAGTCTCGAAGCGGTAAGGACAATCCCTTGCCTTGGTTCACAGATGGAAATCCAACTTCCAATACGATATATTGCGGTTTTGATTGTTGTAACAACCCAGAATTTTGGGGCCAGTTTAAAATTTTTATTTTAGAAATTTTAATGGATTTTAATATTTATAACAATTTATTTTAAATAATAACGACTAAAAATTTATTTTAAAACGAATAAATTTATTTTAAATATAAAAGGAGTTTAAAACAGCTCTGTAGTTTGAAAATTTGAATTTGAACTTTAACTGAATGTACAGGATTCAAAATAAATCGGATTTCAACGTAATAAGAAATATTTAAAACTGTTTAATCATATCTCTCTAACGAATCTGAAAAACTGAAGTTTCACTTTAAAAGTTATAAGTTATGGCCAGTTCAAAATTTAGAAAAGTCCCGGTAGAATTTATATATATTTTAATATAATACATTGGCCTTTAAAATAGCCATTTTGCAAACGACCTCTGTTTTCGACGAAACCACTTTTGTTGGAACCGGAATGTCAAATTATTGCTAAGTTTCAATTTTCATAATTTTTCGAATTAATGTGTGAGCGTGGTAGAAGAAAATGTGTTTTGTCAGTTTCAGTCAATTTTAATCGACTTGAAAATGGCCATTTTTCGAACGGTCTCAGAATTCGACGAAATTAGTCTTGTTAGAACCGTATCATCAAGACATAACTAGAAATAATTTTTCTATAATTTTTAGAGTTCGTATGTGGCCCCGGTAATTTAAAATGTACGTTTGAATTTAATAATTAAATGATTTATAATTAAATTTATAGAAAAACATATCGTAACAGCCGAATTGGGTTACGAAACATATTCCATTGTGTTCGGGATGGGGTTTTTTGGATAGGGCGACATTCGTTGATTTTGATTTGGAGTTCGTATTGATTAACATGATTTTTTTTATAAAAGGAATTAAATAAAAATAAAATATGGTATAAATACAGCGTATTAGTACAAACCCTAAACCTAAGAACCTGTAGCTGCCACCTAATCATTCCAATGGCCAGAATCGTTCAAATTTTGTTCATCAAATTCTCCCAAAACATTAGGAATTAAAGTACGATTTCAAATGGAAATTCGAGAGATAATCAAGGGCTTTCGATCCGTATGGAGATGATGGGTTCTTGAGGGGTATTGCGCATGGATTTCTGGTGCAAAGTGGAGTCGTTCATCGCCAGTTCCTGGCTCGTCGGGGTGACCGAGTTCACCAGAACTCAGGGCGGAGGCGCATGAGGTGAAGGGCTTCGATGTCAGGTGTTCGGATGGGCGGTTGATCAACTCCAGAGGCGGGGCGCAGAGAGAGAGGGGATCGACGTTGGGTTCCTTTAACCGAAAGTAACGATGATGAAGAAAGGGGTTTGGGAGGGGTTAATCAAAGGTTAATTAACTTTAATTATATTTAAATAATAAATAAATTATTCTATGTTTAAAATGGTGTAACTTTTTCATATTCGATCAAAATTTAACGAAACAAGTTGCCTTGCGATCGTATTGAAGAACACTACAGCATGAAGTGGTCTAGATCTGAAACAAAGCAAACCAAAATTCGGGGAAAAATTCAGATCTGAATAGCAATGTGAGAAATTCTATTTCTTTTCTTTTATATAATTAAATTTTCTTAATCATGAAATGTAACTAGAATGGATTTTGTTCTGTGGATCTTCATATGTGATTTGGTTGATGATGACTGAGTTATTAGATTTGTTAATTAACGATTGTGTTAATTAAATGTGTCGATTCAAAAAGATTAACCATGGTATTGATTGAAGGATAGTTAAGACAAATATATCATATATGTAAACTGAAATAATTGAAATAAATATGTCAGGTTGTTATTATAAAATTGTTGTAAACAATTTTATCATTTTTTTTATAATGAAATAGATCGAATAAAATCTCACATTTTTGTTTATTTAAACAGATTAGAAAAAATCATCATATTTTTGTCCAACTTGATTAGTGAATAGAAATTAACATTTTTGTGTTAAACTTGATTAGTGAATAGAAATTAACATTTTTGTGTTAAACTTGATTAGTGGATAGAAATTAACATTTTTGTGTTAAACTTGATTAGTGGATAGAAATTAACATTTTTGTGTTAAGCCTGATTAGTGGATAGAAATT
Organism: Allium sativum; assembly: GCA_030737875.1. Classification (NCBI taxonomy): domain Eukaryota; kingdom Viridiplantae; phylum Streptophyta; class Magnoliopsida; order Asparagales; family Amaryllidaceae; genus Allium; species Allium sativum. The sequence continues at coordinate 38,379 of JASFAX010004243.1, forward strand.
TACATTTTTGTGTTAAACTTGATTATTAAAGTAAATTCACACTTTTGGTTAAAACTTGATTTCGACAAATAAAAATTACTTTTTATTTGTCATTAAAAATGTAAATTTGTTATACAAACAAAATCATGTTTTGATTACATAAGAAAGATTTGAACAAAATCATGTTTTGATTACATAAGAAAGATTTGAACAAAATCATGTTTTGATTACGTAAGAAAGATTTGAACAAAATTATCAGTTTGGTCATTTTAAAAAGAATGATATAAAAAGAGCCATTTTTATACTTTTAAAAAGAATGATATAAAAAGAGCCATTTTTATACTTTTAGAAGAATGATATTGTAACAACCCGAAAATCTGGGCCAGTTTAAAAATTTTATTTTGGCAATTTTAATGAATTTTGAATATTTAAAATGAATTATTTTAAATAAAATCGATGAGAAATTTATTTTGAATAGAATTCGAACGTATATATTATATACGTCGTTGTTAGAATATAAATAATTATATATTATAAAAGGAATTGAAAATGGCGCGGTAGTTCGATAATTCGATTTCAAACTTCAATTGAACATACCGGGTGCAAAACAATCCGGATTTTAGTGAAACCAAAAACATTAGGATCTAATTGGGAATATCTTTCCAACGAATCCGAAAAATCAAAATTTCATAGCGGAAATCAAAAGATATGTCCAGTTGAAAATTCTGAATAGTCGTTATGGAATTCAGGCCCTTAAAAATGGGAATTTTGCAAACGACCTCGGAATTCGACGAAACCACTTTTGTTGGATCCGTGATGTCAAGTTATTGCTATATTCCAATTTTCATAATTTTTCGATTCAATATGTGAGCGTGGCAAAGGAAAACGCGTTTGACCAGTTTCATTTGATTTTAATCGACTGGATAATGGCCATTTTTCCAACGGTCTCAGAATTCGACGAAACTAGTTTTGTTAGGACCGTATCGTCAATACAAAGCTAGAAAATATTTTTCTGGAATTTTTCTAGTTAGTATGTGACCCCGGTAAATTGAAACGCGCGTTCAAATTCAATATATAGAGTTATATGTTGATTTTGACGAAAACTGATCGAAATGATCGAATCAGCCTACGTGGCATATCCCATTGTGTTCGGAATGGGGGTAATTAGCTATGGACGACAGGCGGTGGGCCTCGTTTAGAGGTCGTATGAAAAAGTCAACTTTTTGTAAATTAAATAAAAAATATATATATATTATTCTCTCTCTCTCCACTTCAAAACCGCTGGCCCCCCCCTTCATCGCTTCATTCAAAACAAAAATAAAAATAAAAATAAAGAAGAAGACGGAGGAGCTGTCGCTCCCCCGATGGGTGGCGCCGCCGCGCCCTATCGCCGATCCGCCCCTCCCCTCTTCCCCGTCCACCGCCTCCGCCTCACACACCCTCTGCCTGCACCATCCGCCACCCTCCCATCAAGCCCCAAACCCCACCGCGAGACCCAAATCCGCGCTGCACCACTCCGTCGATCACCGCGAAGACCACCACCTCCCTGACAGGCCGCGACCACTACCACCCCCGTCAGAACCCTCCCCTCCTCTTCGATTTACACGCAAGCCCTCCCCTTTGCTAAAAATCGA